>CABHPP010119261.1:8216-43181 GCA_902168425.1 Peromyscus attwateri | reverse complement strand
TGAGTCTTCTTCATTTTTTCTATTTCCCTTTTCAGGTCTTGGACTGTTTCCTCCATTTGTTTCATTGCTTTTTCATGTTTTTCTTTCAGTGCTTTATTGTTTTCTTCTAGGACTTTATTTTTTTCTTCTACTTTAATTGTCCTTTCCTCTAGGTTTTTACAGTGCTCTTGCAATTTTTTTGTATTTTCCTCTATATAAGCCTCTATCTTCTTCATGATGTTATTCATAAGGCTGTTTTCTTCTGCTTCTTCCAATTTTTGATGATCAGCTCTAGATGTTGGAGGAGGGCTAGGTTCTGGTGATGCTGTATTGCTCTTCATTTTGTTGTATGTACTTCTGCCTGGACGTCTGCCCATCTCCTTGTGTTCGATCTTGGTCTTATCAGCTCACTTGGTGGAGAAAGAGCTGACAGATTTGGGAAGTCTCTCTCTTTTGTCCAGATGGGACTCTCTTCTCCAACTGGGAAGTGCGAGGCAGGTTGGGAGCTCTTGTTCAGATGGGAAGGCCGAAGCAGGATGGGAGCTATTTTCCAGATGGGAAGTCCGAGGCAAGATGGCAGCTCTTTGTCCAGAAGGGAAGTCTGAAGTACCTTTAGTATCTATAATATAAATAAACCCAGGAAAGAAATATCATCTTGTGGGAATAAACTTATGGCTTTTACCTAACTGTTAAAGTGGGTTTGGCATTTTTCTTCCTCATTTTTAAGCCTCTATGAATTTGTCAGCTAAGTATTTACACTCTTCAAATGGAAATAATTTAAAAAGGACTTTGAATGTACTCCAAAAGACAGTATCCCATGTATAGTTCTGGAGTTATTTGTAATGGTTAGATGATTTGGACTCATTTTCCTTGATTTTATGATCTTTAATTTAATCAAATGATCCTTTGTTAATCTTAGAAGGATGATGTTTTAAAACATCAGTTAAATCTTTTCATTAATTCCTTGGCCCTTCATCTTGCTTAGTGGCCCATTTTGGACATGAATTCACATGCCTGCCTCCCAGGTGCTAGGGTTCCAGTCTAGGTGTATGATACCATGCCCACCCTCTTTCTCTCTTCTGTTTTACTTTATCTTTTATGGGATATTTGTAATTATCATCGTCATTCATTTTTTTGTTATTTTTCTTTTTTGGTATCACTCTTATTATTCTAGAGCAAATGAAGAGAGAAAGCTAGACTTCACCTTCTAGACAGACTTTGTAGTCAGCCCAATCTGGCTGGAAGTTAAGTTGCCCATTGAATCTACCAAGCATTTGGTTGCTTTCACACCCTGACTATATTGTTTGATTGTAGTCTGGAATAGGTTGAGAGTTTTTTCACTTAGCCCCTTTCCTTTTAGACTTTTGATTGATTAAAAGATTTTTTTCATACCCACCTCTTTATGTTTACTAAAATCAGGGTAATTCTGGCATGTTTGTAGCTTATGAGCTCAAGTGCTGTTTGGTTGCTTGTTCTTTTGATAAAGCAATCATCTCACACTGACAGAGTTCATTCATCTTTCTTTCATTCAAGGCTCTGTACAGTTTTTTACACTGTAGATTCCTACTTGAGATTTAGTTTAAAGGATTTAAATTAGTACATCTATTATGTGGTTCTAGTATCAATTACTCTGGTATCTTAGTTGTTTTACTTTGGATACTATTTTAAGCATTTTCCTAGATTTCCAAAACTTTAACATTTTTAATACCTTATATTAGAGGGACTCCATTTAACAATTGAGATGTTTTTGGCAACTACAAAATACCCAGTGTCTAGGACCATCATTTTTCTTTGTACTGAGACTCACTGAAATATTTAACTTGCTTTTTATTGATTATTTACTCTTAGAGATGGATATTTCTGAATGAAGGGCACCTCAGGTTAATTGAAATAATCAAAACCTAAATCTGGACAAGTGTGACAGCTCAGTATGTAAAGGGACTTTCTGTGAAGCCCGGACAACTGAGTTTGATCCCAGAACTCATGACGGTTAAAGGAGATAACTGGCTCAACAGAATTGTCCTCTGACCTCCACACAGGTCCTGTGAACAGTGGTGCTGAGCTGTGGGTGGTTAGACGTGGAAGACTTGGTAACTAACCCCTGAGCAGTAAGACATGGAAGACTTTTCACAGTGTGTGCATGGAATGTTTTCAAAGTTTTAAAAGCAAACTTCAACAAACTCCACAGGTATTTATAGTTGCCAGAGGAACCACTCTCCTAACCATCAACATTCTCCAGCAATTGTTTTCTCCTTTATCCTGTTATACAGGAGCACATTCCAATTTAGGGTACTTTAACTGTCAGAAATATCAAAAAGAGCTTGTGCACTTTAAGCAATCTTTCTGAACCCCTGTCCAGAAAACACAGGGAGAACAATTTTGAAGCAATCTTTGTTTTGCCTTCCCATTGCCCTTTCACCCGAGATATAGCTTTCAGCTAATTAGCGCGTCCTGGCATGGCGATGAGAGTTATACTGTGCTCTACCCAGAGAGGTAGATTGGGCAAGGTCACACAACTACAGCCTTGCTGGGATTTATTTGTAAAAGCCGTGTTTTGTTTAGCTACTTGACACCTAACATTTCATTTGTCCAAGTGCGCAGAATTTCAAGTTTCCAATGAACTGAAACTTAGCACTTTGCCTTCAGGTCAGCTTCTTCATTCTGTGTCTGCCCCTTCGAGCCTGGTAGTACCTGTTCCAGCTAATGATGAAACCCATTGGTAATGTCTGCTTTTTAGATGCTGGGGGGGGGGGATATTAATTATCAGCATGGAATCTCCTTGACTTATGTATGTTGGCACTTTACCTAAAGATGAAAGAGGCAGTGAAAGAACAATGACCTACTCAACATTTTATCATTGAGTGTGCCTTGGTGACAGCAAATCAGAGGGCACTTCTCTGTTAGACCTTCAGAGCTGAATGAAGCCAATTAATGCACAATTACAGGCAGCAGCAGTGTTGTATTTGAAGGTTTCTTTTTTTTTTTTTAACAATGAAACTTTTAAACAGGATAATTGTAGACATCTGCTTTACGTCCCTGAGCTGTGACATAGCCAGTGTTTGCTCAGATCTTCTGAGCTTTTGCAGTTTTACACAAAAGGACATATTGGCAATTCTGTTTTCCTATATAATAGGCAGACTGCAAAATCCTAAGCTAGAATTCAGCATTGTTGTGGAAGTGCTCAATGTCACCAGAGCGATTGACTTGTTCCACCTGGCTCTCAGACATTTGTAGAAGCTAAACATATGTACCTTAATTGCAAAAATGTAGGCTTAATGAACATGCAGGCGTTATGTTATACCAAATGCAACAATCAACGTGATGGCAAGCTACTTGAGAGCATGTCACAATGTTTGGCTTTGAAGAGGTTTGCCTTTGGCAACGTTTCAGAGAAGAATGTGTTCCTTGCATTTGCCATCCTGTGAGCCAATAATAAAGTGTTCAGCATATGAAGCTGGTATTTATTTTAAATTGCTATGTCAATATTTTTGTTTAAAAGCAAGCTTGATTCCTTGTGTGGACTTTGTTGAAGCATTCTATCACTGCTTTTTATTTGAGTTTGATTTAGCTGCTTTTCTCCCTGATTTTGTGTTTTGCAGAATGGCTGCCTTGAAAGCCTTCTGATTGGGATGGGGCGGGGGTAGGAAAGTTGCTGTGTGAATTTCAAAGCCCAGAATTTGTAAAAAGGAGCAAACAGTTGCTGAAGGCATCAGGGAAGTGACTGCAATTAAGCTGTGTGTATTTTGTGACCTTGGAGCTTTTCAAAATAGACACCATGTCTGGAATAATGGAAGCTCTGGATTCGAATGTCTCAGAATGACTTCACCAGCAAAGCACCCTTGCTCTTAGGGAGATGTCTCCAAGTCCAATGCCTATGTTTAGTTGGCATATAAAAAGCCAGAGATTATGCTTTTGCTTTCAAAGGTATGAATGGAATTATACTATTATGGGATATTGCACAAGCAACTCAATCATGCTGTGATGTCAAATCTAATTTTCTTACCAGTTGAGGGAATGTTTTACCTACTGCAGGTGCAATTGTTCTGTAGATGCTACAGACACTTGCAAGAAATTGTGGGCAGTTTTGCTCCTGGACTTTCATAATATGCCTCTCTGTGAGGCATATCTCTGTTAGGGTAATAAAAATGGTCTTTTCATAAGACAAGAGAAAGCAGTATGCATTATCTGTACACACTGAGCTAAAAATATTGTATTCATAAATTAAATTGGACATT
Source organism: Peromyscus attwateri (assembly GCA_902168425.1). Taxonomy (NCBI): domain Eukaryota; kingdom Metazoa; phylum Chordata; class Mammalia; order Rodentia; family Cricetidae; genus Peromyscus; species Peromyscus attwateri. The sequence goes on along the minus strand of CABHPP010119261.1, from coordinate 38,967 downwards.
TTGAAATGTTAACATAAAAAGCTACTTTGCTTTTGGTGATCAATAAGGAAATGGGGATTTTAGGTAATTAAAATCTATGGAGTGAACATTTCTCATTTTGAACCCATTAAGAGGAATATAGTAAACAAAGGAAAGAGATAAATATAGAAAAGAAGTGGTTAAAAATGTTTCTTTCATGTTGGTAAGGAATATAATGACATATTCTGAGGTCTGAGGCAATATAAAGTGTTATTACACATAGTATATTTAAATTACACAAAATTTGAGTTTTGTGGAAACAGTGTGTCAGCATTAGGCAGTAGTATTTAAACCTGTCTGTTCTTTAGGTCAAATTTTATTTGATGTATTGTTTAGATTCTCTCTTCTGAAGTGTAGCTAAGGAACCAGTATGAAGCATAAATGCTTCCTAGATGCAGAATACCACCCCAGTTCCAGAGACTGAATCAGAATCTGCAGTCTATTGAGATATGCAGTGATTTTCAAATACATCATATTGTGAGGAGTTTGCATCTGGCTAATGGCCCAATAGAAAGGTAAGCTATGTCTCAAAAAGTCATGTGGACTTGCTAAGGTCCAAACTTGTGCTTTCCTGAACACATTGGAGGGAAGTAATGGATGCATCGGAGGCTGTAAATGCCATGTATATTCTAGATCAGGAGCTCTGTACAATATGGCAATGGAGGAGACCATTGAGATTGGAGATGGGGTTGTGATCCACACTACTTTGCTTCTGAGATTTTCCTTCACACCTTTCTTTCATCTAATGGCAATGCTATTCTTCCATCTTTTCTACTCATCTATTAATTTTGCTGTCTGCTTCCTGTGTGCAGTTTTCTTCCTCCCTCCCTTCAAGAAACACTTTAAAAACTTTAGCATAAGCTTTAAAAATTGCCTCCATGTAATTATTTTGGTATTCATTCCAAATTGAACTATTATCAGCTCCTTAGAATTTTTTTTCTAGAACCCCGTGTTGAATATTAGCTTAAGAAGTGTTACATGCGTTTATGCTGTGGGATATTTAATGATGCAGAGATGTGTTGCATTCTTTTATGTTGCACTTGTTTAACTGTGTAAAGCTGTGCTACTTTCCCTGCCTAAAACAGTGGATTGGTCTAATAAAGAGCCTAACAGACAATAGCGAGGCAAGAGAGAGAAATAGGCGAGGCTGGCGTGCAGAGAGAAAAAGTAGGAGAAATCTAGACAAGAGGGAGGAGAAAGAAAAGGAGGACACCAGGGGCCAGCCACCCGGCCATTGAGCCAGCCACGAAGTAAGAAGGAAAGAAAGATATTTAAAATAAAGAAAGACAAAAGCCCAAAGACAAACCATAGTTAAAGAGAAACGTGAAAATTTAAGTTAGAAAAGCTAGATAGAAACAAGCCAAGGCAAGGCCGAACATTCATATGTAAAAATAAGTCTCGATGTCTTTATTTGCGAGCTGAATGGCAGACCCCCAAAGAGTAAAAAAATCCAACTACAGCCCTGACCTTGTCTATAAATACCAAACCTGAAATGTGACTATTTTCTCTCTGTCACAGACCTTCCTGTTATCTTTAGGACCATATAGCTGATGATGCTTGGAAAGACAGAGATTTTGATTCTTTTTTAGATCAATTCTCAGCTAAAGACATTAGATCAAAATGAACTTTAATCCAGTTCTATTGTGCAATGGATAGTTTATTGGGTTCCTAGCCAATAAATGACTGATATGGTCATTTAAAAAGTGAAAGCATCCCTCCAATACTGTCATAGCATTGCTTTGCATGTGCCCCTTTGCAGGTGAGTCTATGTTTGAGTTTCTGATGATCCGTACATTTCTCATGAAACATTTAATTATCAGTCATACATTTTTGGCTATCTAAAGCATAGTGAAGTCTCAATTCCATTTTTTTCTCTTTAGTTTTCGCATAATGCCTATGAAATTGAAGACATCTATTGCTTTCTAGTGTTAACATATCAATGCAAAGACATATTGGTTCATGATATAAAAAATTTTCTAAGAATTGAAATAAATGATTCTGGATAATAAACATTAGTTTAATATGTATAAAAGCATTTTTCCAGTGAAGGGTAAGAATCTGCAATATATAGTCCATAGTATAAGGATGAATGAGCAAATACATGGTCTCTAGCTCATCTGGTGTAATAACAGTAGTGTAGGGAGGAATGTTTGTTATTTTCATGAAGTAACAAGTGACAGGAAGGGCACCAATAGGCCATAATAGGAATACACCTTATCTGGTTGTTATTTCTGAAATACGTTTTGCCTAACTTTCCACATCTTTTGACTATAATAATGGTGATACAAATTCTGAATGGAAGACCATATCAACTAGTGGAATAAGGTGAACAGTTGAAACTTCTCTCTGAATATCAAGGCAATAGGATTGTTCTTGTTGTTAACTCTGCCATTTTGCTTTCCCTGGAAGCACCCATTTCTAATCACACTGGTAGTGATGTCTAGCTGCTTAGATGGTAAGAGCAGAGGCCCCAAGACAAAGTTTTAGAAGAACCAGTTGGACCAGAATTCATAGTCTCTGCTCTTTGGCCTCATGAACTCCTGAGAAGAATAGGGATGTGGAGGAGGTCAAGCTATAGCATCTCGAATGATTCCAGATAAATAGACATGGAGTTGGCCATAAAAGAAAGAAAGGACAAATAGCTGGGAGGCATTTTTTTTGGGGGGGAGAGTCCCAGGGGCACTTGGAGTGGGGAAGCTGAGGGCAATGGACATAATCAGAATGCATTGCATACATGGATGAAATTTTCAAAGAATAGGAAATAAAAGTTTAAAAACGATACTCTGCTTCCCATCTCTGCCCGAGTCCAGAATATTTAGACTTCAAGTGAGATTTGGCCGTGTTGGCACTGTAGACAACCTTAAAGCACATTGTGATGGAGACTTCTGTAGCCACTGCCACATAAATTATATGCACAGAGATGAATGCTTTTCAGATAATGCATTTCAATAGAATTTAAGTGAAAATCCTAGTGACTATAATCACCTCTAAGTATGATTTTCTGCACAATTTGATCTGGAATGGAAAGTGGAAAAATGGGAAAATAAGAGAAGTTGTATTTTCATGAAGATATTCACAATGAATGCCACAGGAGTGAAATCCCTACATGTTTAAATGTCAGGGTGAAGACAATGCTAATTTGACCTTCAGTTTCCATGTGCAGGCTTGTGCAGTTTGTGTTGGATGAAGAGAGGGACACCTTTTATTCCCACTGGCTTTTAAAGCTTGCCTTTAGTAGGCACAGTGTGTCTTCTTTTTGTGATCGGGTTTTACAGTCTCCTTTATCAATTGTAAGAGGTGTGGAAGGCTAGTTTATATCTTTCAGAAGGGACATCTGGGTCAACAGGTTGAAAGAACTTTGAAAGTTATTTGTATCTTTGCCAGTCACTTCATTGTGTGAGAATCGCCGGAGCTTGTGTGTAAACTACCTTTGAATAAGAGGCAGAAAATGGAATTTATCAGGGGACAATGCCCTTTGTTTATAAGGAGCAACAAAAGATGAATAAAAGGACACAGCTAGTCTTCTGTGTTTAGTGTCCTATTTTTCCAGATAAAAAGGAGGATAATATTCAATCTTGATTGTGCACAGAGGCCTTGGTTACTTAAAGGAGATGGAGGAAGGAGAGAAATGAAAAGGAAATAAAGCAGCCAATATGTTCCTGAACTATGACTTTTAGCAGCAGCATTTAAAGAGTAACCAGTGTATGTGTGTGTGTGTGTGTGTGTGTGTGTGTGTGTGTGTGTGTGTGTGTATGTGTATGTCTGAGGCTTATCCATTACACGTGCAAACACAATCTGATTAGTATTTGTTATAAGCGCGTCCTGTCTGCTTTTATTACAGACATCACCTTCAGATGTGGGGCCAGTGCAGCTATTAAATCAGGAATATTTAGCTATTGTTTGTAATAAATGTCAGCAAGGCTGAACTGAAGCCAGCAGGAAATGTTCAGGGCAGAAAACACACTGACATTCATTCATGCAAATTTGTACCGCTGGTAGAATTAATCACGAAGAGGGAGGGGAGCACCTACAGTGTATTTATATTACTGGTGTGGCCAATTCCCTTCTTCCTGAGTATGAGAGTTATAATGAGCAGAAAGCAATTTGCTGACAAATAGTCCCATGTAAAGTGCAGTCAGGGAGATTAACTTTTGAGGCAGGAATACCTACCTGGTATATTGTGGACTACTCCCCCTTCATCTACACTGGCTTTGGCCCTCTGTGGCTGCCTCGCGGTGTCCTTTTTCTTCCTTAAAAGGCACCCGGATTTAGGATGCTCATAATTCTTCCATCTTAAAATCACAGGGATACTGTGAAGACTAGTTCATGCATCTTTCTGCTTGTTGTACCAGCCCTGCCCCATATAAATCAGGGTGTTTAGACTACACTGAGAAGATATGGCAGTGGGAACTGGGCTATTGAACTATCAAGTTATTGTCCTTACAAAGACAAGAAAGGTTTAATCCTTTTCAGTTAGCCTATGTGTAACGTGAGATAAAACAATCCATACAACTAAATATTAGTTTCAGAGAAATTTGTAATCACTGATATCAAGCATGCCTATAGCTCTGACTGTCAAGGAGTAATCACCTAAAAATAGTGAAAGCTAGTAGAATGAGAATGTGGCTCAGTGGGTAAAATGGTTGCCAGGCAAGCATAAGAACCTGAGTTTTATTCTCAAAACCATGTTAAAAAGCTCTGCAGTCCATCCAGTCCTGTGGTCCTGGTGATGGAAGGCAAAGATAGGACCATCCCAGCTTGCTGGGCAGCCAGACTTGCTGATTGGTGATCCCCAGGTATATAGAGAGATGCTGTCTCAAAAAACTAAGATGGTAAGGTATGGAGAAATTTATCTGACTTTCACAAGCATACCCAATACACACACACACACACACACACACACACACACACACACACACATACACACGCACACGCATACGCACACGCGTGCACACACACACACGCAAATGCCCACGCCCACGCATACGCACACGCACATGCACACGCACACACAAACAAACACATACAAACACACACAGAGAAACCTATGCACACACATACACAGAAACACAGAAACACATGCACACACCAATTAGTAGATACCAGAACATTTTAGAAATGTTTTTAGGAAGGTGAGAGAAAAAAAATGAATTCATATCTTTTATTTTTGCTCATTTTCTCATTGCATGAAATTATTCACCAGAAAACAGAAGTCGATGAAAGGAGCTGACAGAAAAATTATAGGGAACTGCAAACATATTAATTATTCTTGTATTTTATTACTGTGATTAGGGAAAAAAAACCATGGAGAACATGAGTTAAGAATATTCTTCAAGAAGTTGACACACAAGTGCTTTCTAAAGTCATATACTAATATTTACAAAAATTAAGGAAAATATTCTAAAATGTTTTGTGTATTATGAAAGTCAGTGTGAAGTAATGCTTTGCCGAAATAGTATCATTTTTTTTCCTTTTTTTGCACTGCTTTGGATCATGCATTCATTTATAGGATGTGTATTACTAGATGAAACACTTTTCTTCCTAATTCTGGTTTCTGATGGGGTTGTATTTATCACATTAAGTTTCTTAGTCTATGTGTTAGAAGGGTGTCTTAACAAGTTACATGAAAAGGGGCATTTCTGTTGGTTAAATGAAAGTTGTTCTCTCTTTGTATAGAAAATGAGATGAAAAGCTTTTTCTAGAATTAGAGAGATCAGTAGTGGCATCAAGGTGAAGGGTGGGAGCCTGTTTTCACCTCTGGGATATCTGAAAAACAAATAGAAAACTAGAAAAGTTTAAACAGCTTTGGGAATTCTCATCTTTCCAAGGAGGAGTCACTCTGATTTTAACACAATCTCCTTAATCATTGATTCCATGTCTCTATCCACAAAGTGTTTATAGAATTTACAGTGACACATTTAACAACTAGATAAGATGATATAAATCAATGGTGACAGCAAATATCTCTTTATAAGGAAGATTGGACAGGAGATATTTCCACTGCAGATACATAGGCTATTTGGACTCTTGTCATTACAAAACCCACATCAGACTTTGTGGGCTTTTGGTTTGGTTTTGGTTGTTTGTTTTGAGACTCACTATATATCTCTCGCTAGCCTGTAGCTGTTTTGCAGACTAGGCTGGCCTTGGACTCAAAGACATCCTTCTGCTCCTGAGTGCTGAAATTAAAGGCATGTGTCATCAAGCCTGACTCAGACTTTTAACTTTAGCATCCTAGTGACCAAGGAAAAAGAACAATATCATTCTTATGTGATCAGAACTTTCAGAAGAAGTGGTGGTGGTCGTCATCGTCGTCATCATCATCACCATTATCATCATCATCATCATCATCATCATCATAGTAGTGGTAGAAGAAGTTGTTACAAGTCTTGACCCTATTCAAGGTTTAGGGTCTATACAGAACAAACATTAGATGGTGGGACTAATATACAGTTTGCCTATCTCAAATTACTGCTACAGTTTTTTGTTTTTGTTTTTTTCTGGAATCCAGTTCCAAGTGATTTCTTTTTAGTCCTTAATTTAAAAAAAAACAGAAATAAAAATTTAAAGCTTCATTAAATTGTGAATTAGGCTTCATGACATTTTCAGACAAGTTTTGTTTTGTTTTGTTTCTCTTCAGCTTCTTCCCTACCCTCCACCCTATCTTATGGTCTCTCACTCCATAGCCTCATTTCCATCTCCATGTCACATGTGATGACGTTTTGCCTCTCTCCACACTCTCTCAAACATTCCTTGTTCACATCTCACAGTCTGTTATCTAGGGTCATGCTTTGTATCCACTCTCACAAACCCTTATTTGTATATATATAAACATTAAAAATTAGGATCCCTGTGGTGATATTGTGTTTCCCAATATATTGTGCACCCTAATAAACTTTTCAGAGAACAGAACAGCCACTAGATAAACAATAGAGGCCAGAAATGGTGGAACACACGCCTTTAATCCTAGCCTTCTGGAGGTAGAGATCCAACTGGATCTCTGTGAATTCAAAACCACACTGGAAACACCCAGGCATGGTGACACACACTTTTAATCCCAGGAAGTGATGACAGGAAGCAGAAAGGTATATAAGGTGTGAGGACCAGGAACTAGAGGTCTTTTAAGCTTTTAGTTTTTAGCAGCAGTTCAGTTGAGATGCATTCAGATGAGGATTCAGAGACTTTCAATCTGAGGAAACAGGATCAGCTGAGAAGTTGGCAAGGTGAGATTAGCTTTGGCCTGTTCTGTTTCTTTGATCTTTCAGCGTTCACCCCAATACCTGGCTCCTGGTTTGTTTTTATTAATAAGACGTTTTAAGATTCGTGTTACAGATCCCCATATGAGAGAAAAACCACTGGTACTTGTCTTTCTGAGACAGGGGCACCTCACTGAATATACTACCATGGTCACAATGGCTACACAAGAAAACATATGACAACAAATGTTGGTGAGGCTTTGGTAAAAGAGGAACAATCATCCAATGCTAGTGAAAGTGTAAACAAATACAACCACAATGGAAATAGAATTGGATGATCCTCAAAAAATTAAAAATAGAACTACCAGAGTACTACTCATGAGCATATGCCCAAAGGACTCTGTTTCCTACTACAGAGGTACTTTCATGTCTATGTTCATTGATGGACTAGTCACAGCAAGGAAATAGCGTAAGTTTTCTTGTTCAGCAACTGAAGAATGGAGAATGAAAAGGAGTCATATACGCAAAATGACATTTCTATCAGAAAGAGAAAGAGAAATTAAATTATGAAATGTGAAGGAAAGTGGATGTAACTGAACCTGAACTTTCAATAGCTGTGTTCTGTTGTCTCTGAAGTACTGTTGTTATTGTGATAGCTACTGGTATTCTGTAGTTCTTATGATGAAATAAGATGATACCATTTCATTTTTGTCATATAAGAATGATTTTGCTCAGCCTGGGTGAAGGGAAGAGGGGACTGGACCTGCCTGGACTGAATCTACCAGGCTGAGCTGAATCCCTAGGGGAGTCCTTGCCCTGGAGGAGATGGGAATGGGGGGTGGGCTGGGGGGTGGGTGGGAGGAGGGAGGACAGGGGATTCCGTGGCTGATATGTAAAATTAAATTAAATTAAAAAAAAAGAAAAAAAAGAATGATTTTATGAAATGGACAATGAGTCAACCTTCATATAAGAAGGTCCAAATAGCTATGGTTGAAATCACATTGACTTCTGAGGTGGTCATGTGGCTCAGCTCTTTTCTTAGGAGGCTCATTTCACTATCCATCTCATCCATTTGAATGTTGTTTAAGAGTCTGCCTTTTCTTTCAAGTTAATCAGTCCCATTGAACCTGTGAATTTAATCAGTATAATTAACCAGCGTGTCTTTTAAATGGGTCACTTTCAGTCTAAAGTAGTTATTCCTCTATTCCCACATTTTATTCTCCATTGTCACATTTTTCTGAAGTATGATGGTGAAATTTATGTGTCTACAGGGCTGGGCCATGATCCCCAGATTAACTGAGACGTTACACTAGATTTTTCTAAGAATGTTTTGGGTGAGATCAACATTTCAGAGTCTGGAATTTGTATGAAGCACATCATTCCCTATAAGAAAGGTGGAGTTTTTCCAATTAGTTGAAGACCTGGTTAGACCAGAGGACTGACCTCTGCAAAAGGCATCCTGCTGGCAGATGATTTTGGTACTTGAGCAAAAGTATTAGCTCTATTTTGGTATCTAGCATGCTAACCCTCTCTCTAGACTTTGGATTTAGCAGACTCCTTAATCCTGTAAGCCATTGAATAAACTAAATTTCTTTCTTCATACAACTACATACACCTTGTTGATTTTCTTGTTTTCTGGAGAACCTGGAATAAAGAAAATGTGATGTGTTTTCTGGGGCCTGGCCTCCCTGGTGTGAACATGAACTGTGAGAGGAATTTCACTTGACATATTTGGGGAAATATTTCCACAATGATCATAGGATACATGGAAAGGGAGATTCTCTCTTTACTGTGAACTTTGGTCAGACTTTTCTGACACCAGAAATAATGCTGTACAATTTAAATAATGAGAAAAGGTATTAGAAGATGTCATGGCAATATGCTTGGATGACTAAATAGGAGGCTGAGAACTCTGGGTGCTCAAGTGATGATGTACTGATGAGTTCTTAAATGAGGCCACCTAAGAATCTGCAGTTCAAAACTTCTTGACATAAAAGAAAACAAGTAACTGTACATCTTAAATTAATTCTAGTTAAGTATTAATTTTATTTGCTGTGAACATTCCTAATGGATGCTGTTAACTATAATAGATGTCACCGAGGAGATGAATTAATGGAGCTCCTATGTGTGGTTAGTAGGTATTGATTATTAGGTCAGGTTACAGTGTCACAGAAACATAAGTCCTGGTGTTTAATATTTTGGAGTAAACATTAGGGAACAGTGATTACTGCAGGGCACCTGAAGAGGGTAGAATTGGTCTAAAGAGGTAAATAGTCGGCTTCTATTGATTGTTCCATTTGAAAATTCAATCTCAGTACTGTAGTTTTAATAAATAAATGAAAAATTCTGAATTTTCCTGTGAAATTGCTTGATTTTTGAACGCTAATATGATATTTGATTTATTTATCCCTCAACATTTGAATTTTTAAAATGAATCATAAATGCTACAGTATGTATATGAATCCTGATAAATGGGACTGATCATGCCACCCATGGAATATTTCTAGTTGTAGTTAAAAATAGCTCACTAAACTAATCAACGTTTTATAAACTGGATATGGTGATAGTGATATGCTATAACCCATTATAGTGATATCAAATAAATATTACTAACAATCAAAGGTATCACATTACCATAAACAAGAAGGTAATTGTTTTCTAGGCCACAGATTTTCTAAGCACATGACAAAGACATTTTGATTATTTCATTTTGATTTCTGTGTAATCCTTTTTTTAGGCTCTTGATTGACTATGCCAAATTATATATAGAGTCAATTTTCTATGTCAGAACAAAAATACGTTAAGGAAAGTTGAATTTTTTTTGTTGAATGCATACACAGAATTCAGCATCTAACAGGTGTGTCTAAACTTCGTGTGAAAGAAAAGTGAAGTGCAGTGATCCAAAAGTTGAGCCTTGGTGCTGGACCGCAGAAATGGAGCAGGCCAGTGTTCACTGAACCTGAAGTTCATATCTACTCAAGAAGGCTTGCTCTCCTTTGCCTTACCTTGTAGGTGTTTAATGATCACTGATGCAAAATGATGTAATAAATGAAACATGGCTCCAAATTGACCTCTTTGAAGCGGGACTATTTAAAAGAGTATTTAAAAGTCAATTTTGGTTATATTCATGGTTAAGGATTTTTTAGAGGGCCTAGAATCAGTATGGATGGAAAATTTTGAGCATAATTAAATCCGAGTTAAAAATTCTGACGCAGAATTCCTCAGCTGACAGTTTCAAACCAGAGCATTTAGGCTTGTTAAAAATTGATTTTTCACATAGCTAAGAGGTTGATTTATTTTTGTTTCCTTCAACCACTCTTTCAACATGGGATGAAAATGAAGTGTTTTATGAAATTCATACAGTACATTACTTCTATTTTTTGACAACTGATTTCTCTGGTTATTCGAATATGATGTAGGGATCCTATATTGCTGTGGTTTCAGAAACTTAAGTTTCTTCTGTTAAGGTATAAAACATTCTAGGACTCATTAACGGTGCCTACATACCTTATTGATTTTATAATTTGCTTCTTAAATTAAGGTTTAGCATGATATGTTTAAGTATCACTAATGTTGACTATTATTAGGATCAAATCAATATGTTTTCCTAGTGGTTGTTGTCACAGCTTTTTTTTCTTATTTTGATACTATGTCATAAGTCTCTTCTTCTGTTAAATTACCTAAAATACAGACTTAGTTTCATTTTCATCAGTGGTATATGTTGAATATAATCTATTTATTTTTTAGAGGCTATTTATTTTTATTTTATATTTATGAATTTTTGTCTGAATGTATGTTTGTGCAGCACTTGCATGCAGTGCCAGTGGTGGCCAGAAAAGTATCAGATCCTGTGAGAGTGAAGTTATAGAGTATTGTGAGCCACCATGTTGGGTTCTGCTGTGGGATAATGCTTTTGTACACTGGTTTAATAAAAAGCTGATTGACCAGTAGCCAGGCAGGAAATATAGGTGGGGTGAACAGACGAGGAGAATTCTGGGAAGAGGGAGGGCTGAGTCAGGAGTTGCCAGCCAGACAAAGAGCAAGCAAGATGTCAAGGCAGAACTGAGAAAAGATACCAGGCCACGTGGCTAAACATAGATAAGAATTATGGGTTAATTTAAGTATAAGAGCTAGTCAGTAATAAGCCTGAGCTAATGGCCAAGCAGTTATAATTAATATAAGCCTTTTTGTGTTTACTTGGGGGATGCTAGTGGGAGAGATTTGTCCCAACCCCCGGCAGGCTGGGACACAGAAAAACTTCCAGCTACAGGGTTCTTCAAGAGCAGCCAGTGCTCTTAACCTCTGAGCCCTCTCTTCAGGCCCTCATTGTTTTCTTTCTTATTAAATCAGTCCTGCTGCCAAAATAAATAAATAAATAAATAAATCCTTCTCAATTCAGTATTCTCTATGCAAAGCCATTGACAAGTGGAACTTTGGTCTCTTGATTCAGTTGGGGGAACTGAGGAGAGTACTACTAGTATATTAAATACCAGTTATGGGCAGGAACTTGAAGTCAGAGATAGAATCTGTATTGGGAATTTGGATTGAAAATTGAGAAATGAAGGTTAATAAGGGGCCCTAAAATTGAAAAATGCCAGGAGAAGAAATAATTAGATTGAGAATCTTTACAAATCAGACACAAGGAGGCAAAATTCTGAGCATGTGCATGTTACAGAGGAGAAACAATGGTGTCTGTTTGTAGCTGTATAAATAGTCATAGATAGGTGTGCCGTTGGCAATTAATCAAGTTAGAACAGCACCAGAACATAGTCGAAGGCATTCTGTCATGTTATTTTCACCCTTCTAGGCACCAAAGATACACTAGCTATGTATCTTTGTAGTTAGCATCTCACTAGATTGTTCAAATTTTTCTTCATTTTTGATCTAAGAGGGGGGCTTAATTCAATATATATTTTTATAACAACAGAACTAATTTTTAAGTAATACTTATTTTTATCTCTGTAGTATTTTAAAGTGAACACTATATTGAATACTGGCTATAATGATCGGAGGTAAAGTGCCTATCAGAATATTCCCTTTACTTTGCCCAACCATTTGTACCACCCACTGATATTGACACTCTTGTATAGTCTCTTGCCCCATCTGCATAAGGTAAAAATTACCAACTGGAAATAAAGAAATGCATCAATCCATAAAGGATACCCAGAACACTGAGGCATTTTTTTCCTCTTGTTGGATTTGGCTCATAATGTCATGAATTTTTGGCCGTGAGACCCAATCCCTGTCTAACTACACTCATCTCCCGTGCTTTCTCAAACATCTCTAGCATAAAGATTTTGTCTGCACTCCCAAATCCCAGGCTGACTTGTCTACCAACCATCCTGTTTATGTGGTTTGTGTAGGCATCTGGTGGATTACTAAGAAAAGATAAATTATTTCATAAAGCTGTTGCATAGTGCTGAACTACAGACCGACTGTGTTCTAGCAGTAGCAGGATGAGTAATCTACCAGTGGCTGCATCTGCAAAGGAGAGTCACCCTCCCGCCCTCAGCAGTTATCAGCTGTTCCTCTGACAGGGGTGATAGTAGCTGTTACTCTCCAACCCCTGTTGGAACTTGGACTACCTTGACCTTATGCGGCTCTTGTGTATGTAATCTTTTTTTGAGATAAGGCCAGTTGCTGTAGTTCCAAACTATGTTGGTTTGCTAGAAATACATTTCGAAGTGGCTGCTGGATTTTCTTTAGGATATACATGTATCTACTGACTGCATGTTGACTTTCTCCTCCTAAAATATATGTTTCCAGGCAAAGGCATACAGGTGGTAGGAATTTGTAAATAATGGATGGTTTCAGTGATAGTGTCAATGAAAATGAAGCTTCCTCTTGCTTCATTGTAGCATTGTCCATATCACTAGCAAAATTAAGAAAATAATCTGCAGAACTCAGATCGTGAGAAGTATTTCTGATGTTAGACTTTACACAAGCGTGAAAGGTTGCTTATGGACAGATGAAATTTCTTACTCAGCAACTACTTGTAGTCATCTCCAAGATCTATATAATTACTGTTTTGAAGCCAAAAAAAATAGAGGTATTGTTGTGGGATATTTGTATACTGTGTGAAGAGATATTGCTGTGATTGGTTTAATAAAGAGCTGATTGACCAATAGCTAAGCAGGAGGAATGGGGGGGGGACATCAAGGCAGAGAGAGGAAGTAGGAGAAGATATTCAAGGTGCAAAGGAGAAGTCAATGAGACATGGAGGGAGTCAGACATAAAGAATGGAAGAAAGATAAAAAGCCACATGGTAAAATGTAGATTAATAAAAGCAGGTTAATTTAAGTTATAAGAGCTAGTGGAACAAGCCTAAGATAAGGCTGAGCTTTTATAAATATTAATGTCTCAGTGTCATTATTTGTGAACTGGCTGCCCAATGAAAAATTTAACTACAAGGTAATGATATCAAGTTGCTAAGTTATGTTTCCCGAGAGAGACAATGTATAGTTTCAAACATAAGTTTGTCTGTTTCCATACTCAAATGGTCAGCACTGTATCCCATTAATAAAAAACTTATAAAGATAATCACTGGACACGGAACATTACACATTTAGCAAAACATTAGCCCTCTGGTTGTGCAAACCAAATCTAATGTTAATTCCTGTATCCAGCCTTTAGACTTTACTTTTTCAATATAACTATAAGAAAGAATACAATTTTATACCTGCAGTTTCTAAGGTATCAAAACAAGTAGTGTAATTATTTTTAAGATGATTGTTGGATGTAAGCTAATAAGGGTAGGAAGCTAACAAACCTAAAAGGCTCAACAAGTCTATGAAACATGTCATGCCCTGGTAGCTCCCAAAGTTACATGATTCCTAGGACGCCTCTGCGGCAAACAGTTGAGCAGCAAACAGTTGCTTAGAGGAGGAAACTGTTTAAGCTTGTGCAGGGAGCTCCAGGCATGTGGCTTCTGTGGGTCCTAACTAATGCTGAGTGGCCTCTTTGGTGATGCACCTTTCTTTGAGTCACCCATACTTCTGTGACTAACTTCTCACCTAGGATCCTGTAAGTAATCCTAATAAACAAATTGTCTCACCAAATTAGATTTGGGTGAATTGTTTCTTTGTTCTTTTGTTTGTAATATATCTAGGGTGATGGCATTTTTTTCATATATTCACAGGAAAAGTCATGCAACAACTCTACCAACTACAGAACACAGCTCTGAATTAGATATCTGACCATCATCATAAGGCTTAAGTACACGTCACAATGTATTTAACAGGCACACAATGTACATACTTTACTGCTGTGATTGCTGACATGTAGCTTGAGTTTTCCTGCCTTGCCAACAGTCAGGACAAATCTCTGTCACCCGCCAGTCCCACAGCCGTTCAGACCCAACCAAGTAAACACAGAGACTTATATTGCTTACAAACTGTTTGGCCGTGGCAGGCTTCTTGCTAACTGTTCTTATAGCTTAAATTAATCCATTTTCATAGATCTATACCTTGCCACGTGGCTCGTGGCTTACCGGCATCTTCACATGCTGCTTGTCATGGCAGCCGTTGGCAGTGTCTCCTCCCTCCGTCTTCCACTTCCCAGAATTCTCCTCTCTCCTTGTCCTGCCTATACTTCCTGCCTGGCCACTGGCCAATCTGTGTTTTATTTATACAGAACGATATCCACAGCACTGACATTTTTTATTAACTTTAATAATAGATCACAAAGTTGATGGGTTTTTTTTGTTTGTTTTTATGCTGTATATCAGTGAGTCTTGTTGGGTTCTTTCTTCACTTCTTCAAGTTATGGTACATGATTCCCTTAGATCATGGTTATCAATACCCAAAATCAACACCAATATTTGGTTCTATGACCCCCATGAATTCAGCAATGTTATGAGGAATGTGATGGTATCTCTAGAATGAGAAATGGTAGCTGAGGAACATCCCTTTAGGCAATGGCTCCCCAGAAACATGGTCAAATTCAACATGTATCTGTTGTAACTAACACCCATTCCTGGTAAAGCTACTTTTTAGAACTTTACAAGTTTTAAATTTCTCTTTTTGTTTTTATTGTTTTTATTCACATGGCACATTTTGATAATATTTTAGACTGTCACCAAGTCTTCTTAAAAGATTATATTTTTCTATTGAATAATATATTAATATATTGCAGCAAAAAGAAACAAATGATTATTTAGTTTTTAAATCTATGAAAAAAGGAAAATTGTGACAAACTTCATTGAATGAACTAGGAAAATTTACTGTTTTATTTCTGTATTTCATATATAATAATATTATTATCTTTTAAAAAAGTCAGTTGAAAAAGGGTACTTTTGTAGACTTTTGGTGTCATATTAACTGTTTGAAAATATGAAAAAGGCAAGCCATACACTATAGATGTATATAAAGGTTGATCTTCACAGCTAAAAAGAAAGAGTGGCTTTTAGCTTCCTTATTTATTGCACAGGGCAGAGAAAAGCGTGGCTGCTGTTGAACACCATGCTTTGGTGAGATTTGCTGTAATCACACAAACAAACAGGCTTAAGCCTTAGAAATGACCTTTCAAAGGGCAGGCATTCAATTTTGATAAATATAAGCAACAGCAGGCTTGATGGGAAAATGTAAAAATTTAAAACCCTATAATTAGGTAGCTTATTTTAAAAACAGGCAATGAGAGGCACAGGTGGCTCATGCTTTAAAAGTCAGGCAGACAAGCCGAGTGAGTTAAAAAGCCAACCACAGCAAGAGGCAAGGTGCTTTCACAGAGTGGGCCCTAAATCATTATCTTTTGTTCCTCCACCATTTGTTGGGAATAAGAGGTAAAAAGCTGTCAATCTTTCCTTTCAAGAAATGTATGACCTAACTGAAGTGATAGATCTTATTTCGAATGGGCAAATACGTGTGCTAATGGACCTTTGCTCCATGAACTTCACTGCACAGGAATATGGACCACGTATTGATGAATTTTAGAAAAGTCTCATGCACATACACAAACACAGATGTAACTTGTTATGTATGCCTCTGCTCATGCCAGCACTCTCTCCTTGTCTTCAGCCAAGCTAGAAACAACCAAAGTCCTGGAAAGTGGCATTTGTTTCTGGTAGCAATCATCATCTTCAACTCAGACTAACTGTGTGATGATATTTACGCAGGCAGGATATTTGTTTCCCTTGTCCCTGCTTTCCTATTTTTGAAAATTTCATGCATGAAGACAGTGTATTTGATCATTGTCATCCTCTGTAGGCCTCTCCTCTCTCCCTCCCAACCCTACATCCAAACTTGTGGTGATACTGTGTTCCCCAAAATATTGTGCACAAACTACTCCTCCTTTTGCTTTCAGTTCTTTCTCTCCTGTTTGGTGTAGGTCTGTGCAGGTCGCCCTAGCTGTTATGTGCTCAGGACTGCAGCCATATAGACAGTGCCTCACAGCACTTCCCCTAGCCTCCAGCTCTTCGAATCCTTCTACTCCTTTTTCCTCGCTGTTCCCTGGAACTCAGGTCAGGTGATGTCGATGTCCAATCCAGAACAGAGCACTGAAAGTCACCTACTCTCAACACTTTGACTAATTACAAATCTCTTTATTAACTTTCACCTACCACAAAAATACGCCCCTCTGAGCAAAGCTGAGAGTGGCGCTAGGCTATATGGGTATAAACATATATATTTAAAAGGCTGTTTTAACTACATGATAATTTAACCAAATAACAATAGTAGGTTGCCTTGTCACCCAGGTCCTGTGAATTTCTAAGTCATAAGTGCTTGATCACAGTTATACTACCATGTATGTATTCTTTCTCATGGAGAGGAGCCCAAGTCCAATCAGTGAGTGGTTGGTTATTTCCAAAACAGCCATATCACTGTTGTGCCAGTGAGTTTATCATTTGTGCAGGTCTCTTAAAGCATGAAGTGTTCCTGACTAGGTAAGACAACTGATAGCACTTTCTGGCACTATAGCCAGACAGCAGGAAGGAAGCTCCAGCTCAGTCGCCAATCCAAAATATGTGGTGTCTTCAGCAATAGAGTTTTACTATCCACCTTTGGTGGGCAGTCAAGAGTATTGATAAGAGCTTGTACTGTTATGGAAGCTTCTGTTGTCTCTCTGGCTAATCACTAACAAGAAGGTATTCTGTACCTGCCATTGGGATTTATGTTTAGAGCTTATAGCTTCTGGGAGGAGAACTATATAACCACACAGGATACTACCGTTCAAATACCTTTTAATTTAATTGCATTTTCTGATTAACTTATAAAGTAGTAGGTTTCTACATGGATTTTTTTCATACATCCTTTCCTAAAGATGAGGAAGACTAGGAGTATGTGAGATTTAAAGTTGTGTCCCATAAAATGTTCTTCATTCCCTTGCCTAGATTATTTTTCTAGGGTGGTTATTTGTTAAATTTTTTTTCTTCTGATATTTTCTTTCCCCAGATGATGAGTCAAAAATTATTAGAGAAATAGTAAGCTTTTGAAGTGTGTGTGTGTGTGTGTGTGTGTGTGTGTGTGTGTGTGTGTGTGTGCGTGTGTGTATGTTGGGGGCAAACACGTGCCATGGCTTGAGTGTGGAGGTCAGAGTAGAACTTGTGGGAGTAACTTCTCTCTCCTGTGATGTCGTCTAGGAGATCAAACTCAGGCTGTCAAGCTAGCTCAGACCTCAGTTATTTGTTTGATTCATGGTAATGGTGGATTCTCCTTCGTGAATATTCTCTTCTAAATATAGAAAGAACTGTACTATTTGCTTATCTGAGAGGTTGGACTTCTTGATTCTATTTTTTTTAAAAAAATACGAATTTTCCTGAGCAAGAACAGAGAAGGCGTCTCTTCACATACCTACTAATACCAAATTTGGGTTTTATGAATGTCCTAGGCGTTTGGTTGTTGTCCTTCAGAGATAGATACTTTCTGTGCTGGCATGTGAGGCTGTCAATAGGAAGCTAATCTATTTGATCTCTTAAAATGAATGATTTCAAGGACACCTGCTTATGTGGAACACTATTCTATATCAAATTGCTTTTATTAACTTATTTTATAAATTGAAAGACTCAGTAGCATAGAAAGTTTAATGACTTTCCAACACAGCTCAGCAAGTCATTGTGAAGATAAAGTAGACTTCTGAAATTGAATGGAACACCTAACAATCAGGTAATTGTGTCTGTGCATTTTATGCTCTGGCCTCTTATGGGCTCCATTATATTTTGTGTGGTTGCTTGCTTCTTTCAGCTGGCCACACTTCAAAAGCAGCGGCACTCAGAAGCAGTAGCTCTGGGAGTGGCACCATCAAACCATCAACAGAATTTGGCTCATCATTGACCTGGAGACCCTGGCTCTGTACAGTAGTCCATCCACACAAATGTGCCTGTGATTGACCCACAAAATATACTCCCTCCATGAGGGCTCCTATTCAGCTGATTGAATGAGTTAAATGGCAAGAGGTAGTAATGTGTGTCTAGAAATCTATACTATATTTTTCTTTTTCAAAACTATGAACTCTACTTGTCAGAATAAAGAATTTTCTTTCCATTTGCAAGATTTCTCACTCTGATTTCCCCATGTCTCTTTTCTGCTACATTAGCCTTGGATGAGCTGTAAATGGGATAATATGGAACATAGGGGCATATGATGTGCAAGGGAGAAAGCAGGAAGGCTGATCCTTCCCACAGCCATCTTCTAATGACATGTGCAGTCTTCCAGGTGGCCAGCCCAGTCATGAATACTGCCACTTTAGACACTGCGCTCTTCCAGCTGCTAGTACCTCTGTCTTACCTACTGTTGCATTCAATGACAGTGTGACAGGGCAGTGTTGACAGGATTTTTCTTGCCTCAGAAGTAAAACCTGGCAAAAACAGTTACATGATGAATGGCTCAGAGCTGTGTCTTATCTCTCCTTGAAAGGAAATGCTTTTTTGCCCTCCTTTTCTTCAGACAAATGAGGGTGAAATAAGGCAGGCATGACATCGTGGGAAGAGAGATGAATCAAAGGATTTCCTTTTGTTTCAATCAATACTAAGTGCTGCTTTGACATATGTTATCCACTGGGAGAGCAGAACTGGAGTTGTCATAAAATAATTACGGCTGGTTCAGGGAGCATTGTGCATGCCCTTCAACCAAATACTGCAGGTAGCTAAGCTTCTTTCGTATGCCTTTGGGGCAGGGACCCTAACTCCTGGTGGTGATGGAGATGTGTCTACAGATGTTTTCTCCAGCTGCCTCCCAGCAGGAGAGCTTCTTACTGTCTGCTTCCTCTTGCTGCCGGTCTTCTTTCTTAGTTGTCCTCCACATCCCATCAGTTTCCTCCCAGTGAACTTTTCTGCTGCTCTTTTGCCACTCACACCTGCCTCTGAGGTCCCTTGGCTCCGAATTAACTTTGTCCCCTCTTCCTTCTTGCATCTGCAATCTGGTGGCAATCTGGCACAAGTACCACCTCCTCCTTCCCAGGTTTCTTGTTCAAAATCTCTTTGGGGAAATATTTTCAATGTCTTACCATGGTAAGTATATCTTTGAAGATTAACAGTTGGGTATTAGAAGAATCAACAAGCAAGAAAATACAAAGCAAAATTAGAGGTACTGTTTCTAAGTTAATTTATCTATTATATAATAACAACATGCTGTACCTAATGCATCTGTTTATTTATTTAACATTTACTCCCAGAAAGAATGTGCTAATCTTGATTTAGGAATAATTTTTCTGATGTTTAGTGAAGCAATGAACAGAATATGACACAATACAGCATTAAAGTCAAATCTGGTCACTCAGTACTGAAACTATGTTTCGGATTGGGGGTGGGGAAAGCAGTTGTACTGTATATGCAATGATACTACAATGTATACATATAGAACCCTATTCTATTCTATTATTTTATGCTATTCTCTATATATGGAACTGTGCCACGTGGAGTGACAATGTTTGGTTCAAGAGCCTTGGACTGTTATAACAACCCAAGTGCCAGTTATGGGAAAACTTGCCTCAGGTTGTTGTTGGTAGATTATGAGTCTTTCCAAACATTATGGGCTATTGCCATTGACCTTGGTTGCCTTCCAGAATTTGAATGTAAACCAATATTGCTATAGACACAGCATAATTCAGACACAGAGCTTGGAGGAATTGAGCTAGAACTGGCACAGAAACTCTTCCCTGAGGACTGGCCCTTATAGATCAGGATGTGCTATGCAGGCTGACCAGGGTAGGGAGACATTTGTCCAGCCCAGTTGTAAAGTCTACAAATCACAAGAATGACTGAACTGGCACGATATTCATAATGATGCAGTAGTGACACCTTCATCTCAGGGTAAACAAGAGTTGACTAATTGGACTTAAGGTCCACTCGATAGGAAAGAATTCATTCTTGATACTGTAACCTTAGCTGATTACCCATGGCTGGAGTGGTCATAGATCTGAAAGGGGAGCCTCCTGCCATTTTCCTAAACCATTATAATCCTTAATGGTGCTCTAAACTTCTCTTTATGCATGCAGGAAAGTGTAGCTCTCATTCCTCATCAAAGATGCCTCTATTTAACAACAGATAGAAATTATTTCAGAGACATACAACTGGCCAAAAATGTAGAGACTAAGGGGCTGTGAGGAGCCCAACCCCAACTGATAGAGCTTCACTTGAGTACCTATAGTTTAGACATAGGCACCATCACAGAAGAGATGGTGGACAGATTTTATGAACTAGAGGACTGTGATATCAGGGGCTAGGGAGTATCACCTAGGCATGACAGGAAAAACGCACCCACGGAATTTCAAAAATATGGTTTCCTGAGCCAGTCTAGCATAATGACAATACACTTGACATGCCATCATGGACAGAGGAAATTTACAAGATCCCACCCCTGTAGCTGAAGTTTTCTCAGATCCTGCCCAGCCCCAGGGACCCTGCAGCCAGTTATAAAATAATCACTCAGAAGCTTATGTTAATTAAAACTGCTCGGTTATTAGCTCAGGCCTACCACTGACTAGCTCTTACACTTAAACTCAGCCCATTTCTGTTAATCTATATGTCACCACATGTTCTGTGTCTTTACCTGTGTGCCATTACATGCTGTTCTCTGGACAGTGGGCTGGGTCTCCTGACTCAGCCTTCCTCTTCCCAGAATTCTCCTTGTCTCTTATCCTGCCTATACTTTCTGTCTGGCTACTGGCCAATCAGCATTTTATTAAACCAATGTACAAAAGCATTATCCCACAGCACCACCCCCTAGATCAGTGGTTCTCAACTGTGGATCACACCCCCTTTGGCAAACCTCTAGCTCTAAAAATATTTATGTTACAATTCATAACAGTAGCAAAATTATAGTTATGAAGTAGCAATGAAAATAATATTGTGGTTGGAGTCGTCACAACATGAGGCAACTATATTAAAGGGTCGCTGCATTAGGAAGGTTGAGAACCACTGCCCTAGATGAAGAACTACAGGCAGGCCAGGCGTTGGTGGTGCACGCCTTTAATCCCAGCACTTGGGAGGCAGAGCCAGGTGGATCTCTGTGAGTTCGAGGCCAGCCTGGGCTACAGAGTGAGTTCCAGGAAAGTTGTAAAGCTACACAGAGAAACTCTGTCTCAAAAAACCAAAAAAAAAAAAAAAAAAAAAAAAAAAGAGCTACAGGCAATCAGAGGATGCTAAAAGGTGGAGAATTATCTTCTTTCAGTAATGAACTTTCACATAGGATATCTAGTTCCAAGTGGTTACCCCTGACACAGGGACAAATGAGCAATATTAAATGGACCCAGTAGAATATATGTAAATATATATGTATATATATGCTATATGTGTGTGTATGTATAGATATATAATTATGGATAATTAAAGAAAAAACTATGAATTTGTGATGGGCACTGGAGGAATGATACATTTGAGATGGGGGAGGGGTGGGAGAGGTATAGATTAAGTACTATGTATGAAGTTCTCAAGGAAAAGAAAAAAAAAACACTCCAAAAACAAAAAGGAAGGAGTGAAAATATCTACTAATTTTTGAGGTATTGATTCTTTGGACATTTATTTTTGGATTATTTTTATCTTTTTGTCAGTATGTTTTGTCTTGTTAACAATGATTTGGTTCATCTTTCAGTTGTAATTTATGTCTAGAGATATAGTCATGATTATGAATGAAAATCAGAATTGTCCTATAAGTATTTCAAATTTTGGAAAGCATTTTTGATAGTTACATTTTATATTTTTGTGTTCAAACATATTTGGGGAACATCTATATTTGTAACCTCTATGGTTATTACATTTTCTTTGTCATACCATAGAACAATATGGTGCTGAAGATGTTTGTGAACCAGGAAGAACTATCCTATCTTTGTTTTTGATGTTGAGGATGGAAGAGAACAAGAAATAATTTATTATAATGTTTTTCACCTAGAAATCTTATTACAAACACACCTTTAACCACTTAATTGGGTGACTTAATTTAGGTAGGAAAAATTAGCATACTTTATAAAAAAAAGACCATTTCAAGGCAGACAAAATTTAATGAAAATTCATTAAAATATTTTAAAGTTCTTGAGAAAGTGTTTACGTGAAAAGGTCCTTTAGAAGTACTTGGGTGGAAATGCGCACAATTCCAGATACAGGCACCTCTCTGGCATCATTACCCAGAGACTAAAGGATCATCAGAACCACTCATCCACGGAGGGCATGAGAGACTTGAGTGGAATGAATGTGAGCAACACTACGCTAAAGGATTTTTTTTCCTTTTACATAAGACTTTATCTACTTTAGAAGGTTATAAAGCAAAGTTTCAAAGTTTGTTTCTGCCCAGAGTTCTCTTATAAGTCCTTACCTCCTGTACTGTTTTCTTCCTAGTGGGCAGTCATGACAGTTTCCAGCAATGATAGTCTCATGAGAT
Source organism: Peromyscus attwateri (assembly GCA_902168425.1). NCBI lineage: Eukaryota > Metazoa > Chordata > Mammalia > Rodentia > Cricetidae > Peromyscus > Peromyscus attwateri. The sequence goes on along the minus strand of CABHPP010119261.1, from coordinate 15,947 downwards.
TACAACTCCTAGTGAGCTCCTGGCTCTATTAGTCTATGTAATCACAAGCCATGTTTGTATAAGAACAGTTTTGCTTAACAACAGTTTCCTCAGAAGTCTTCCTGCCATTAAATGATACGTATTTTATATACGTACGTATATATACATATATATTCTCAATACAATAGCTTTCTACACCTATACTACAAAAATTGCATATGAAGTGCCCTTATATATTAATATATTTCTAAATATACATTAACATGATTAATGTTTAAGATGGAAATCAAGCATTTTTGGTTGCTAGAAATATTTTCTTAAATATATTCTATGAGAAAACTCTTAAAGAATTATTAGTAGAAATGTAAGGCAAAGATACAAGATGCAAAGAAGGATTCTTTTGGGGTGAATATTCAGGATACCTCTTTTTAAAGATCACTTCGAGTTCAGTAATGATTGAACAGCATAATGCAATGTGAAGGGTGTAAGCAAGTGGAAGACAACCCATCTCTCTTCAATGTGGTACTTACCAGAGTACCATAACAATTTTTTTCTTTTCCAATAAAGGAAGGTAGAAAAACTTGTTCAATAACATTACAAAGACACTATTAACTCTCTTTTGGTATTGCCTGCACAAGACCCTTCATAGATGGCTATCCTTAGGATGTTTCTGTTATGAAAAGATGTTCTACATTGTATGCTATTAGAGATTTCAAGTTTAAACAAAACAATAATGTGGCACTGTACATCTAACCAAATGACCTACATCTAAATCACTGACACCATCACATGTAAGTCTGTGTGGAGAGCAATAGGACCTTTCATTTATGGCTGATGGTATAGTTGCTTTGGAAAACTACTTGACAATTTCTAAATCTACCCAGATAATTTAGCAGTTGCACATTTTGTTATTCACCCAAGTCAATTGAAAATGCATGTGCACACCATTATTTATAGTAGTTGTTTTCACAAAACTTGGAAGTAACCAAGGTGGTTTTCAGTAGGTGAAGGACAAATAATAAATCACAGCCCATCTAGACAGTGGACTATTATTCAATGCTAAAAGTAAATGAACTATTTCAAATTCATAGCCTCTTTTTTTTCACTAATATTTTGTTTTACTGTTATGCTAGACAACAATACAAACCTTGATACATACTTTGTCTTACTTGGAAAATACATTTTTAATTTGTAAAAAGAAAAAAATATCTTTGTTTTTATTAAACTCTCTGAATTTTCCATTTTCCTACTTGATAAGTTGAGATTAATATCTCTAGCACATTCATCCCCTGGAGTTAATATATACATGCACATTTCATCTGTACTTTCTTCAGCTCTATACGAAGGGCTTCACAGTCTAGCCTCAGTCCACTTATGAGTTTTGTACACTGGATAAATTGCAGTCTTAGTTTCGGTCTCCTTGTTTGTAAAAGGGACTTATGATTAGTGACATGCCATGTGACCATGATGACAAAGTTAGGAAATTGTATGCATACTGTTTATCAGCTGATGTTTCTTGTGGTGATGTTATTATTCAGCAATCTCAGAGGAAAAAATAACATATTATCTGTCAAAAATACCTTTTTTTTTCTGATGTTGACATAAGGCCATCAACCTTGATCTCATGATTATCATGATATCAAAAAGGAGACCCCTCTTTGGGAGTGAAGTTTTAAACCAATTGTGCATTAAGCAATCATTTTTATGCAACCCATTTTCAGAGAATTTATCCATATTTCCTTGGGGTCAGACCAAATGGCTTAATTGATTTCTCTATGCCCCTATGAGGTCAGCTGGTTAATGACAGTAAACCACTTAATCATGGCAGAGTCATAGGTCATGTGTTCCAGCTCACTTCTGTTTTACTGAAGAGTTGCTTTTTGTTTTCTCTTTTCAACCTTGTTCTCTGTTGAGTCATGTCTCAGATGACTGCTTCTTAGTCACCCTGACAACACTTATTGTATATGTCCAGTAATATGCATTGGAAAATTTCTACATTTTTCTCATGATACATTGCTATAGTTGTTTACACTGCACACGACAAGTGAATCAATATGTAAATATTTGGATTAAGAAGAGGATTCTAACAAGACTCACAATTAATTCTCTATTGTAAATTAAACTACTAGTGAAGACATTTAGTTCCTTGGCTTTTTAGCACTGTGAATTGTTGATGAGTTTCTGGAAAAGTATATACTTTAATTATTTGAATTCATGTAATCTTTGTTGTCCTTTCTTCACATGAGCATCATGGCTACTTAATGATAAACTTTGGAATCTTCTGTTCCATAGACTGTAATAAAACATCCATCTAACTATGAAAGCAGAAGAAGATAGACTTGACAAGATTTCATCAAGAAATTTTGCTTCAATCTATGTAGACTAGCCCAGTTGAGTTCCTCAACTTGAATATCTCTTCAGTGTATTGGTGAGCATTATTGTTCAGAAGTTCTACAAATTTTCTTGCATAGACTGTGGTTTTTTTTTTTTTTTTTGGAAACATGGTAGAAAGGAATGGAATCTTTAACAGCTTTCTCTATTGGTCATTAACTAGATAGCTTTAGTAGTACATGCACATCAGGACATACATACATACATACATACATCAGAAGCATTTGGGTGTCAAAGTTGCATCCCATACTCAGAGAATTCCAAGATGAAGTGAAGGACAGAGGTGAAAAAGTTCAACAATCTCTTTAGGTAATTTTAATTCTCTCTTGAGTTTGACAATCATCACTTAGCTGAAAGTTTGACTGAAGAAAATACCAGAATTTGGTTTTTCAAATTTCTTTTTACTAAAAACACAGATTAGAAACTGATATAATACCCAGGTCACATCAAACAAATCATGCTAGCTATGGCAAGAATTATGCATAGGACATGACAGCTCAAGTTAAGGAGAATAAAGTATAATGGGGACCTTCTACATTCTTGAGGCTTTGGTTAGAGGTCATGGGGGAGAGCTCTGCCCTTAGAGGACATCTGAAGAACTACATCTGTGTTGCATTTCCACAATGATTTTGACAAGTCGTTGAACTAAGTTTTATTTTTTACTTCATTGGATTATGATTAAAAAAATAACACTATAGTTGGATTTGGGGGGGATAATTTAAACATTCTGTTTATAATATATTATATAGATTTGTTAATTCCAAAGTTATCTTTCCTCTTTATCATATATTTTCCTTTTATTGTTGCAACCATCAACCCCATGTCACTGAAGTTAATGCAAATGTGCTCAGCATTTTCATAAATTAAGATTTATTTTTATTAAATTGAGGCTTATAAAATCTAAACAATAAAACCATGTAATGAATTTACTGTTGATCAAAGCATAATATTTTTAACAATAAAACCATGTAATGAATTTACTGTTGATCAAAGCATAATATTTTTATGTGATACGTTTCTATTGTTGTTCTGTTTTCTAATTTGTGGAACAGTATTTTGTTATTGTTTAACTTGAATTTTATTTTATGGATGATTATTCTTAGAGGACAGAGTTTTAATCTGGCCAAGTAGTGACTTGCTTCTCTGTGAAGTAGACCATGCTCACAGGTGTCCTTTAGGGAAACTCTCTTGGGTCATGGTGACATGAGTAGCTGGTACATTGGAAAGATCACATGAGACCATAACCATGGAAAAGCCAGGCATTCTGGTGCTTGAGAAAAATCCATCTTTTTGAACCAGTCTTCACATTTGCCCTTTACTTTGGGCATGGCTGTATCTACAGTGCTTCTGTAAATGTGCTGTTGCTCTTAGTTCCTTTACTGGCCAGTTGCCTGTGTCATAGATCCACCATCACCACCGCCACCACTTCTGGTTCTAATTAGCACCCCATTTGTCAGCTCCAGCCCTCGGTGAGAACTTGAGTGGTTATAAATACCGCAATGTCTTCTAACCTGTGAAAGTAGTGCTTCCAAAGACAAAGGAAGAAAGCCCAGCAGGCAGGAAGCCTGCATTATTGCTACCTGAGCTGGCCCTTTCTCTGGACAGCTTCAAGCTTTAACATCTGCTCAGAGCACCACATTTATTAAACTAAATAACCAAATACATTCATCTGTATATAATAGTCTTCCCATGAAATGCAGAATGGGATTTACTTCTTTTTTAAAGAAAGTGAAAGAGTTGACAGAGTCTTGCGTCTGTTCAGTGTCAAGCAAAGTAACCTGGGAAATGAGAGAGGAACTTATCAGGAAAGATATCCCCCTTTGACCGTGCTATGACTGTTGCTGCGGATATGCTTATGTGTACTCTCTTACAGTTTTTAATTACTGGGTTTAATTGTTGGCAGGTGGGTAAGAGTTCTGTTACATGTAATGCTTAATTGTTTATCCTTTGCTCTTTGTTAGAAATTGAATGCATTTTAGAATGCATTAGTTTGAAAATGAGACTCAAGAGGTCTGTTGTGGTAATGTGTCCTTTTCCCTGCTAGAGGACAAAATAAACTCATATTAAAGTTTTAATTCTTGCAAGGTCAAAAACTTTCCTTGCAGGCAGAAATCACATGACTTCCAATGAATATACAGGTCATCTATTTAATAAGTTTAATAAATGCAAAACATAGTAGGAAAATGTAGCCATTTTAGGTGTATATGAAAGTCCTTTCTGAGATCAACACAGAGAAAGGGCATTATTAAATATTCCAGTTGTCCCCTAACTTTTAAAATTCATAGTTATGGCCTATGGCTATTCTCTTTTCCTCATTTTTACCTCTCAATTCTCTCAGTCTCGTCACAATTTCATCTGTACCTTGAACATACCCTTTTCCATTCTCAAGACTGTCATTCCTAAAACTCTAGCAGGACACAGAGCTCAAAGCTTTGGTTTTCAGAGAATAGAAAGAACACCAAGAAAGTTGAAGAGGCTTCAGTGGCTTAAGAATAAGTTGGATACAGCCGTGTAAGGAACATCTCATCAACCGTGAAATTCTGGGGTTAGAAACTAGAGTGTTCAAGGTAAAGGAGGTAACACTTAACAGGAGACAAAAGCTAGTGGAAAAGTAGAGAGTCTGCTCGTCTAATGGACACCAAGAAGTAACACAGGTGGTAAAAACTGGAGAAACAATGCCGTAAAGATACTGAAGAAACCTTGGAGTGAGGGGAAGGCACTGAGCAAGTCTGGGTCTTTCTGGTGTCTTCCCAGGTCAGTCAGCGGTCTAGGGTTGTCACACGTCTCAGCAGACATGCCGTCTGTCATTGGGAGCCTCAAGTAATAGCATGTTTGGACAACATGCATGGTTACTAGCTCACCTGTTCAGGCTCTAAGTAACAGATGTAGCACGATCCCTTTGCAAAAGCAGCCAGTCTTGCAAAATGCAACAAAAAATACCGAGTGATAGATTTTGTCATGTTTGATTCTGACAAAAAAATGGTCTTTTATTTGGCCAAGTTAAACAAGAAATGAAATATGTTACTTGCTAAGAATATATAATTTTAATTTTAAGTTTTATGAACCCAAACGGAAGGTTACATCTTTTTGCAGTGAGGCGTTTAAATTGATGATTGGGATTGCTAAGCTATTGTACAGTTGCTCTTCTGCCACATGAATCTGTTCTTCTTTTTTTTTTTTTTTCATTAGTCACATTCTTGCATAGCTTGGTCCATTCAGAAAAAGGGCTCAGACCTATTCCTTTGTCTGTACTCTAAAATTCTGTAATTATGTTAATGTAGATAAATATTAAGTATGATAAGCTAAATGCTATTCAGAAATCAGCCATCCAAAACGCCTCTAGAAATTTAGGAGACAGTTACTACATAAAAAATGCATAATATGATTTTGACTTGCATATGTATAAGTGGATAGTGACTGTCACATATCCCACAGCCATTGTCCCCCCCATACTACACCTTAGCACTGCAAACTGTTGTTTTACAACTGCAACTTTGTAACACTTAACCAATATTTCTTCATTTTTTTTTCTAGTCACCCAGCTCCTGGTATCCCCTGTTCTGCTTTCTGTTTATGTGAGTTTGAGTTCTTAGAGTCTACATATAATTGAGATAATATAGATTTAGTTTGTATTATTCAGCATGTGTCCTCCAGGTTCGTGTATATTCTTGCAAGTGGTAGAATTTCTTCCTTTTTCCAAAGACAAACATTAGAACATTGTGTTTAAATGTACATGCATACATGCCCCTGTGTGTACGTGCATGTGTGTCCATATATGTGCATGCATGTGTCCATCATCTCTCAATGGAGGATTTAGGTTCTTTCTATTTCTTAGCCATTGCTAATAGTGCTGTAGTAAGTATGGAATTGAAATTAACTTTCTCTGTACTTGGATTTTAGTTACTTTGTACATATGGTATACCTGTTATTTTCCTTCAAAAGTAAAAGGGGGAAAGCTAGCTAAGAATACTTACTATTCAGTGAACAGCACTCTTAACTACCTCAAAGGGCTTGGAATTCAGGGTTCAAAAGAAATGGTTCTGGAAATTGTGAAGGTATTGTCCTGCTAAAATTGCTTCTCATTTACTTATAGCTGTCTGAAGCTCCTTAGATTACTACCTTATTATTTATATTGTTTTCCACTTCTTATAAATCCAGAAATCCTCTTTCTCTCATGTTTTCTGAGCTCCCACTGTGGCTTGGTTCTTCTTCACCAAGCATTCAGAGTCCCATTCAACTAAAAATTTATGTTCTTTAATACCAGAAAAATAGAAATATTTCTTCAAAAAAATTTTTTTTGATTTTTCATGACAGGGGTTCTCTGTGTAATAGCCCTGGCTGTCCTGGAACTTGCTTTGTAGACTAGGCTCTCCTCAAACTTACAGAGATCTACCCGCCTCTGCCTCCTGAGCGCTGGGATCAAAGGGGTGCACCACCACACCTAGCTTCAATTTTTTTCCTCTCTATAACTTCTATTATTTGAGTATGAATTATAGAGTTGCCTCCTCTTCCTATAACCCCACCCCACACACATATCCTTCCATCATCAATTTATAATTTTTATTACTTGGTGAGGTCTACTTTGTTTAAATTGATTTCATGCATATAATTTTATTTTTTTTCCTAAGACCTAGTAGACATATCTATTAGACACCAAGATGCTGGGTGGAAAATCTAATCATAGGCATGAGGTTATGTTCCATGTACCTTACTCTGGATGGGCTTGGGAGGATGGTTCTCTCTGGAAACTTCTAGTATGGATGTCTGTAAGTCTTTCATTGTTCAATGTACAGACTCCCAAGACAAGGCTCATGAGTGGAAATCTGGCCTCTGGTGTCTGGGATTCAGAGCTAGGTGAGCCAGGGCTGGGAGTGGGATGTTAACATCATGCTCCTGTTTTCGTGTGTTCAAAGTCCACAGATTCTCATTTCCCTCCTTGTTAGAATTTCTAGACTGCAGAAAGGGGAGAGTTCAAGGTTAAAAAGGGGGTTCTAGCTACTTCCTGTTCAGGTTTTCAATGATTCTTCATTTCTTACATTCTATATTTTCCTCTTTATAGTTGCAACAAACTAGGGCTTCAATCCCAGCTGTTTCATGGGTTCTGAATGTCTGCTTCTTTCCTGTAGATGTACTCTTCCCCTTTGAAACTGATATTTTCTTACTGTTTATGTTTATTTTTGTTATTTATTTTTAGAAATTAAGGTAACATTTCTTTCCTATGTTTGATAAAATAGAAAATAAAACCCTATAAAATTGCACAAACATAGAGAAATCTCTTAGTTTGGTTATATAGTATCCACTTAACCCCAAACATTATCTATCTATCTATCTATCTATCTATCTATCTATCTATCTATCTAT
>CABHPP010119260.1:31954-48240 GCA_902168425.1 Peromyscus attwateri | reverse complement strand
GAAGCAAAATCAGCTTGAAACAACAATGAAGGGGTAAACTGTGCTTGCTCAACCCGTGAAAGCAGAAGGATATTCATTGTAAAATCTAGAAGAAAGAGGAACTGGGTATGTATCTCAGCTGGTAGAGCGCTTGTTTAGCACGCATGATGTGTTCAGTTCCCAGTAACACATAAACAAGATCTTGGGGTACATACCTGTAATCCTAGCACTTGGGAAATGAAGGGAGGAGGATCCAAAGTTCAAGTTACATAGAAGAAGAGAGTTCATGGTCAGCCTTGGATACCTGATACCCTGTCTCAGGGGAAGAAGACAGAGATTTTTTGTAGCAAGGATTGTTGGGGAGGGGCATCATTTTGAGACGTGATATTCAGTTACAAGTACAGAATTTCAGATTGCCCTTTCTCTCACTTTGTAAACAGAGACTCATGAAAGAAGCAGGTCGGAACCAGTACTTCAAAACCTGCATAAAGAGGTACTTAGCTGGGACCGTCCCTTCCTCTTTTAATTTTCCTAACAAGCTGCAGAGCAAACAACAGCAACTGTGTTTCTGGATTTCAGACAAAGAGTTCCACAGCCTCAGTCTCACAGGCTGATTCTAAACGTTGTTACTATGGATTCAATTACCCATTACATCCCTTGTCCTCATGAGCCATCCTCAGACATTGGGATTAGTAATGACTGGAGTGTGTGTGTGTGTGTGTGTGTGTGTGTGTGTGTGTGTGTGTGTGTATGCGTATGGACTATTTTTGTTGATTTTATAAATTAATTTGACCTCATATCAATAAATACTTTTCTCATGATATCTTATTGCTTTCATTAAATTCCTAAGCATATATAGTAACTTGTTTAATCTGGAGATTATAATTGAAACTTAATAGAAAAGAAAGAAAAGTTTGTTTTTGGTTGTAGTTTTTAGACAAAGTGCTACTATGCAGCTTTGGCTCTCCTTGAATTGTCACAGTAATTCTTTTGCCTCAGTTTCTACAGTTCTGAGATCACAGGAATACACTATCACACCTGGCTTTAGAAAATTATTTTTATAAGTGGGCTATAAACATTTATTTTTCTGAGTCAGTGCTGTCTATTTTCAACTTGGCTTGCCTGTGGTCTGATCACACAACATCTCTAAAATATCTGTTGGTTACTTATCTTCCTCTAAGAGGTTCATGAATAGTCTGTAGCCTTATGTCAAATAAGCCATAAAAATGTAGACCTATCTAAATGACAGTGATTTAGTCTTATACAAACTTAGAAGTAGAATGTGTTTGAGAAATTATCACAGCTACTTTCCAAAGAGATGGCTTTTCTGGACAGTGAAATAATAATAATCATGACTAGCATTAACATTCCATTTTTAAACCTGCTATCTTCTCTCATTGGTTTCTCTTGACAATCTTCTATGGTAAGCCTTATGATACCCTATTTTCCTTTCTCGATAACTAAGACAAGCCGTGGTAGTCCCATTTGTGCCTGGCTCCATACCAGGATCTAAGAAATAGTATTGAGAGGGCCATGAAAGTGGTTGAGCAATATGAGAGGGGGTTTACTTAACATGAAAGAGGTTCTGAGTCCAATTCCCAAAACTACAAAGCAACCAGTCAACTAAACAAAAAATAAAACCAAAACAATGGAAAAAAGGAAGTGTGTGTGCGGGGAAACAAGACTTGGTTTTTGGTTAAAGAGAGGTAATTCCAACACATATAATGCAATGTTGCATGGAGTTTGATAGAAAAATTATTAAGGCCAAGTGGAGATGTCAGTGAATAGCACTGGTCCTTCAGCATTTGATACCCTGTTGAGAAATCTATGACTTAGAGAAGAGAAGTTTGGGTGGGTCCAAAGAATCAAACTGTGAATCCAAGGGGAAGTTTAGTTTCTGACTTGACTCAGTGGTTAACCTGGCACAATTCATGTCATGCTATTATTTTAATCATCCTGCCTGATCAAGTTTATGAAAAGAAAGAGATGAGAATGCAAACATGTCACATGTGACAGTTGGAATGGTTAAGAATGAAAATCACTAGAAAGCGTTTGCTCAATCTTAAAAGCTCTAATGTGCATTCATAATCATCTCATTAATCATAGACTAACTACAATTCAGATTTCAAAGTCAAACTTTTGGTGTATACTATTCTGTCTGGGCTGATATAGCAAAGTACCATGGACTAGGTGGCTTAAATAGAATAATTAATTTTATGTTTTTGGAGGTGAAACATCTAAGACCCTTGTGATCCTAACTCACTGTAGTTACCTTGCAGGCCTCCTCTGCAAGTATCACTACACTGGAGCTTAGGATTTCAAGAGAAAGGACTAGAGACACAATTCAATGAGTAGCAATACAACTGTATTACCAATAGTATGAAAACCAATCATATAATCACACATCTATGATTCTGTTTCAAGCCTGAGAAAACTTCACTATCCTATGCTTATATATATCTTACATTTATCCTATGATATCTGATTTTGATGAAACTTTTTTTTTTAAAGAACAGCATGGAGAAATTGACAAAACAGTAAGGAACCATGCCCTTTTGAGGCAGGAGTTACAAATGAGTAATTTCTGCCCAATGCTTTGGAACCAAATTAAGAATTAGCATAAGAAGTTAAATACTGAAGTCATGCCTTGAAGCTGCTGTTAACATTTGACAACATTGGTCTCATTTGGGGTATGTTTTCAGCTAAAGTTGAGATTTCATTACAGTGAGAAGAATAATAAAATATAATAATCAGAATAGGAGACCAGTAAAGAATGAAATCAAATGTCACCAGGGAACAGCTATCTGGAGATAATAAATAATGACATTGTTATTTGCTAGAAAATGCAATATCTTATCTTATTGTTAAAGGCAGGGTAAAAGGAGTCTTGAGTAATAAAAAAAATAGATTAAAAGACATGAAGTTTTAAGTTGCACCAATACAAATCACTAACTTAGCTCTTTTCATTTCCTCATGCATATCAACTTTCCCCTGTCCCTCCTGCTCTATTTCCCTCTGTCCTTCCTCCCGCTCTCCCTTTCCTTCCAAGGTTTCCTCTTTACTATTGCTTACTAAGGGTTTCTTTGTACCCATGAAGAGTACCAGCATGGATGGGGAAACACGCAAAGCCAGAAATTTTCCAAAGTAAATTTAAATATAATTTTGTGTGAGAAAGAACTGTTAAAAGTGCTCAACATTTTAAATACATTAAGCATTTCTCCCTTTGGAGTTGATGGTCTACTTCAGGATTAATGAGGCAAGAGAGTTTGGCTCATGGGCTTACTTAAAGGAAATATGATTAGTGGCTTAGGTAAGTTAAAAATTGACTTCCTTAAGCTCAATTACTTTGTGTGCTTCCTCAAGTCTTCTGCATTTTCAAAGCAATTCAAATAAACAAAGAAGTACTAGTTATGTGATCTAAATATTAGAAGGAGTTGAAAAAACAACTAATTCAACCTTATTGTGTGTTGGGAAAGTTACCATAAAAAATCCATTGAGTCATAGAAGGCTTGATAATGTGACAGATGGAGAGCAAAATGACCCAAAAAAGATATAGGTTTGCTCTCTTTCTTACCATGGCTTTGCATTAGTGCCTTCTGCTGTGGGGATGCCTGTCACTGAATGGTTGTGGGTGCTGAGATCTTGGGTATGATGATGGTGATACTGTAAGCCCAAGTCTTTTCCAACCCTCCCCATAGGATTGCAATCTGTATAGTCCTCATGTTGTGATAGGGATGTGAAATGTTCTCCATGGGCTCGTGTGTTTGAAGACTGGAACTCTAGCTGGTAGCACTGTTTTGGGAGGTTATGGGACCTTTAGGAAATAGAAGAGGGGAACCTGCCTTATTTGCTACAGTTCAGCCCAGGGTCTGACTGAGTGCTCTCTGCTTCCTCTTCTGTCGAGATGTGAACAAGCCACTCTGTGTTCCTCCTGCCGGAGAGTTGCCCACTACCATGCTGTGCTAAACTCTATAAACCATGAACCGGAAGAAATAATTTCCTCCTTGAGTAGCTTTCTGTTGTGCATTTAGTTATAATGATGAGAGAAATAACTGAAAGCTTGATTTAGTGCTTGGGGACAGGGAAAGAAAGTGAGAAAGAACAATCAGAAGAAATCTCATCTTCTTATTTCCTCTGAGAAACTGCTTGGGGGAAAGGAGGGAGAGAACTACTCTTTGCTTATTAATATGCATTTTTGGTAAATGTCTCTGAAATGAATACTGCCTCTGAATCACTAAAGCCGATTATATCAATCTATCAAAAATGAACAAAAACATATTTATTTCCCCCAGAAACACAAAGGAACACATCCCAAATGTATACTATGAAAGGCACTCTCCTAGTGGAATTGTTTAGAGTTAAGAGTTGCCTAAATTGAATTTCAAATTAAATAGACTTACAGATAGTTGTTCAAAATGGAATTTCAGGTCCAAGATAGTTGATGCTATGGCATGTTTGCAAGGTTTGAGTTTGGCCCTGACATTTTGACAATTGTTCTCTTTTAAAAATCCAACCACCAAACGTATTTCATGTAAAAGCATGTTTATCTCCTTTGGGTTATTACAGTTCTTAGGGATTGCCTAGCTTTAACGGGGACATTTTGGTCAGACTGTGTATCTAGCTCCTTTCATAGTTTAGATCTTCAAGATCCTCTAAAGCCAATAAGCTAAAGAGAATCTGATGACAGCACTCCTGAGGAATCGTGGAACCTTTAGGAGATGGAGGCTAGTGAAAGTAAGTCAGGCCACTGGGGGATGACATTGAAGGAGATATTGGCACCCCAGCCCCTCCCTTCCCGGTCCCCATTGCTTTGCTCTCTAGTAACCTTGAGGTGAGTAGCTTTGTTTCTCCATGCACATCTACCATCATATTCTGCCTTGCTAAGGATCCCAAATATGGGAGGCCAGCTGGCCATGTGCTGAGTCCTCTGATACTGTGAGCCAAAACCAATATTTCCCCTCTTCAGTTGATTTTTTATTTATTCATTGCATCAATAATAAGCTGACAATCACACCCAGTATTCAAAATTTCAAGATTAAGCTTTTTCCTGAGTTAGAGCTTGTTTTGAGGTTCCAGTAGGGAGCACAGCTTACTCCTGTACCCTTGACAAGAGAGCAGCTCTCTTTGTCCCAGTGTGCAGCTTCAGGAAGGATGCACATAGAGTGGTGATGGAAGACACAGACATTTGCTCAGCTCCCCAGATCGTCCCAATCAACCTCGCTGATCAATGGTGTATAATGTCTCAGCAAGATTACCCTCACATCCCAAGAGGAATTTATATCTCCTGGAACTTTCTAGAAGAGAGGTTTGAATAAATAGAGTTCAACACACACACACACACACACACACACACACACACACACAAAAAAAAAAAAAAAGGTCTGATAAAGTTTTTTGTTTGCTTGCTAGCTTTTTACATCAAGTTTCTGATTGAACAATACAGCGTGTAGAAGAGTTTTGCTTTAAGCAGATTCTCTCACTGTTGATAGTCTCAAGAGAATGAGTCAGTTGGTTTCTGTGAGCAGTTGGCTTGTTTGTATCTCTGGTTTCTGAATATTTTATAGGGGATGTTTGTTTCCCTCTGCATTTTATCTGCTAGAAAGATTAGAGCCTAAATCCGTAGTTCATTTATTCCAAATTTATCAGGCTTCACAGAAGGACTTTATGTACACTAACGTCACTCCTGACTCTACAGTTATTTCTTTCACTTTATCAAACTCATAACACTTACAGCAAGTGTATTTTATCTTATTGTATTGTATCTTTTCCCATTTTTCTTAAGTATTTTTCTTGGGACTAAGTGGAATATAAATCAATAGTAAGTATTCATAATAATGTTATCATGGTCAAAGAAAGCGTAAGAAATGACAAATATCACTGTTTGAAACTCAGGGGCTGTGAAGTCTTCCTCACAGAACTTACTTGGAGCTTCAGTTTAGAAGCAAAATCTTGTTAGCTTTTGTTCTACTGATGCTAAAATATAGGTGAACCCTGGTTATACAAAGTCGGGAGAAGAAACAGATTCTGCATTTTTAAAAAACTTCTATACAAAAGAGTGGGGACACAATCCTCTTTAGAGCATGCCTAGTAGCGGATGAGTTTTCCTTGGTGGCAATCACTGTGTTTGGAGATGATTGCCCCATCCTGGTGCAAATGAGAAGGAGTCTGCAGAGTCCACTCACATATATCAGTTATTAACCTACCAAATACTTTGCTTAGAAGTAGTTGGTAGAGAAACGTCGCTCTGATCTGTTTACCAAGGCAGTGCTTCCCTGTCCTTTTGACCACCTTCATTAGTCCACCAACTAGAAGACCAATGTTGATCTTCTGGTGTCCTGCTTCATTCTGATTGCTTGGGATCCCCACATAATGATTTTAGCTGTTTTGAATATCATCCTTGTGTTGGCCTGCACATGCAACTCAAGGAAATAGTTGTGCAAAACTGACTGCTAAATTGGAATACTCAGATGACAAAACAAAAATCTAGACTCCTCCAACTACAAGACGGCTTGTGGGGGCATTCAAAACGACATCGAATAAAGCCTTCAACCAATCACCCGGCTAGTGAGCAGCAGTTTTGAGTTTTACTATGTCTCGGTGAGCTCAGCAGCTGAACAACTACAAAGAAATGCAATACTTACTTAGTAAAGTGATGGTTTGTCTGTGACAGGGAAATTGCCAACTCAGACAAGAAATACATGTCAGGGATTTCAGAAGGTAGAGAAAGCACAGCCGGTGTATAATTAAGAATTACTGGTGGCAGTAGAACCCGAGTACGTCTAAAGGATGGGGAAGAGTCACAGGAGTGAAAGTAAGAATTCAGTTCTGCTCTGCAGGATGAAAGTTGCCAATGCGGCAGGGTAGTCTTTGTACCAGACGGCACCACAGAAAGAACACGACCCTGTCGTGTTTCAATCTACCCCTCAACCTGCCACCTATCAAATGTGGACAGTTTGGAATGTCACTTAACCCTTCAGAACTTAAGTTCAGCCCTCCTGTGAGAATAAAATACTAGGTCTCTACCAATTTTTATTAGTAACAAGCTTGTGTTCGTAATTCTCGTTACCATATCTCTATTAAATGAAGAGATCAGTTTTGGCTGGCATCTTTGTATAATATCAGCTCTGAGTTTATGGACGTGTGGGTGTCCAGAGAACACTCGTTTTCTCAACTAATATTTTGGCAAGAACTTTTAGGAAAACAGTAATTTTCTTTGAAGTCACTGGATGATCACACAAGCTTCTGCTTTTGCTGGAATGAAGAAATGCAACTCACCATCTATGTTCTCAGCAAGTCTGCGGAGGAGTGAATTCAGCTCCCTTGCTTTGCTATTAGTGGTGTTTAAACAGATAGCGGGACTTCTTGACTCCAGGTCTCTAGAGGTGTTACCTGAGCAAGCTTAAGGGAAAGTCAAGCTTCAAACCCATATGATAGCAACTGCTTAAAAACAAGTCACGGGCAGGGAAGAGCCCCCCGGCTGCTGAGATGACTCGGGTGAAAATGCTTTCCTGCTTTGCATCGTGAGCCTGATAATTTGAGTTTGATCCCAGGAACCATGGTAAAAGGCAAAAACAGCCCCATAATGTTGTCCTCTGACTTCCACACGCCTGTCTGGTGCTCCTGCATGCTCCAGCTCCCCTCCCTGGACATTTTTTTTTTAAATGCAAAGAGCCCTCATATGCCCTGGCAATTAGAGAGATAGAACAGAATCTGCTCTCTGAAGGACACAAACAAGCTTGGAGGCCTCTTCATCACACAGCACATTAGCAAGCAGCTGTTCAGCTACAGATTCTAATATGGATTCTTGAGATGGAATCTTGTTCTGTTTGCACTTGTAAATGTTGCTTGGGCAGAAAAGCTGGATGAAATACCACAGAAATCTTTCCTTAGGGCCCTGGGTCTGAGCTAAACTTCAGTGCTTTTGTCTCGTTTGATTGTCTTTCTTTCTCTGCTGCTTTTCTGGCTGAATATGGAAATGAAAATGTCCTCAGAGGTTTAGTGGGAGCAGAAATGTTGCTTATAGTCGAGTGCAAATGCTCCCTGAGGCACAGGAACTGTTTCTAGGGAGCGCAGCAGGAGAGGACCTCATGGGGATAGGAGAAAGGACCTGGGAATGGAGGAGAAGGTCCCATTCTTTTTCCCTAGCGCTGACACATTGCTGGCGCAGGACTTTACTGTATTTGGGAATTTTTTGAATTATAATCTGATTTCTCAGAAGAAAAGGTCAATCCAGGTTGTGCCATGGAACTTGTAAAAGTTCTAGTTCAACCCTGGGATTCCATTCTTACTTTTCTGTTGTATTCCAAACTTGGCGAGAGACTGAAGTACCCTTAGACGTTCCCAGGTTCACACAACATAATACTGAGCGTGATAAGCCCAGAGAGGCTTTAGTTTAGAATATTGGAAGAATTGTTTTTTGAAGAGCTGTGCTTCATTTCCAGGTCTTTATATTGCACATCAGCCTGTTCATCTCCCCAAAGCACTCGACTATAATGCCGTAACAACAGAAAAAACAATCGGTGCATCAGCCTTGCATTATTAAATTCTTAAAAATAGCACCTTGCCTTTCACACTGCCTTTGGTGTATCTGACAGGAAGCTGCTAGTTAGTCAATGATCACTTGCGTCATTTTTCCAGACATCTTAGAGATCAATATTTGGGTAATCAATTTGATCCTGCAGGCAATCTAATTGGTCTCCAGTTGCTTTTGGCCTATCAGACTAAGCCTACTATCTACTATACCCCAGCACATATCCTTTCTTTACCTTTTAATTCACGTCCGACTGTGGGCAGAAGCACTGACTATTCTGGTTTTGAGAATATTAAATAGATTTTTCTCTATACTATCTCGTCAAGCATTTGGCTTTCCAAAGTTTCTTGGGGCTGAGGAAGTTCTACTCTGTCATGTCGTCCCAGTCTGGGCTTGGTTGTAAGACCTTTGTACTTTGTGTAATTGTTTGCTGCATACGATAGTCCCCACACTAAAAGCAGCTGTGTTTATCAAAGACTCTCTCGTTTTCTTACCTGACTCAGGGTAACAGTAATGAGCTTTCTGCTTTAGTGTTCCTCATTCAAACTTCCTCCTCTTGGGCCAGCAATCCCACCTGTTTCTCCATGAATGCTCTCATTTTTAATTCTATATCAAGGTATAATCAGAAAACACTGACTGTAATTTTTCACAGACTTACTGAATGTTGGAAATGGGTTGCACAGAAGCTGGCGGACTGAAAAAAGCAAATCCTGAGGTAACAGGGAACAATGACAGCGGGGGGGGGGGGGCACTGCTGTAAGAGTGTGGATACAAGGTTGGGAGGGCAGAATTTTTGCAGATTTCTGAGGAGGAGTGTTGGGTTTGTTTTAGGTTCTTCACTCAGAATAGAGCTCTGTGATGCTGAAATTCAGACAACCTGGAGGGGAGCATCCTCCCTGGATACTTGGAGGGAGGTCTCTGCTAAGCTGAGACTGGTGGTCTGAACTCCAGTGAAGAAGGGTCACCATACCTTAAAGCACGCCTAATAAAGTCAGAGGCGAGGGCCAACATGAAATAGAAACGGCATAGGCTTCTCTTGTCTTCCCGCCTGTCTCCAGTGCCTCTTATATTGGCAAAACCAAATGGGATTCAGCTGGTAAAGCAGAAATGCATTTTCAGACTTCCAGCTCCGGGAAGCTGAGTAAAGAATGGATTTGGAGCAGAGAGAAAATATCATTAGGCGTTCAAATGCTTGTTTCTAAGCCTTCTAGTAGAAATTCAAATAAAAGTAGATACATTTTAATTATATTTTAAGCAAAGGCTTAAAAATTCTTCATATGTCAATGTTTACTTATTGATTCATGTATAGCTAGCTACATAGGAAAAATTGCTTCAACTATTTTTAATTATTTTACGTGTTTCCTCCCACATGCTAAGTAAGCATTCCACTACTGCGTTATATCCCAGCCCTCTTTTTTCACTTAAAAATGATATATTTTAAATAAATATTTATATATGCCCACACACATATATTTAATACAAACTCTCTAGGGAAGTTAAAACTAAAGAAAATTAACATCAGAGACTCATTAAAACTTTTATTGTTGGAGTAGAAAGGACAAAATACAGTTCTTTGAAATGTTGCCTTCTCCCTGTAAGAAAAGTTAGAAGCAATTTCACTAATAGCTTTGGTTTGCTTCTTCATGGGAGCAGAAAGCTCCAGCTACAAACACACTGGCCGTTATAGGAGGGGAGAAAGCATTTCAAGTCTTGCAATTTTTTTCCAGAGTATTCTGAATTGAGGATCATTGAGCCAGATGAAAGATGAAGAAAACAATTTCCTCATTTTGAAACTGCTTTCCTAAGTGTGGATACAGAATAAAGAACATTGATCTGGCATTTGTGTGTCCTGTTTCTAGCCCTGACTCTGCCATTAAAGTCCATTTGCAAGAAGTAACTCTTTGAGCCCAAGGCTTTTGCTACCATGGCAGGGGTCATGATCTCTAAGGTTTGCAGAGCAAACCATGATAGTTCTTGTTTGCCTTGCAGAAGTCAGAGCTTTGGAAAGAGAAGGGGGAATGATAATGGATTATGATTGTTTGTTTGAAGCCTAGTCTCTTTTCTTCTCCATGTGCTTTTACAGACAATGGGTAAGAAGCAATTCAGTCGTGGGCCTTTGTATCCAATAAAATCCAATAAAAACCTTCAACTTTCATTTTCATTATTCAGTAAATAAAATAAAATTTAAAAACAGAGACAAATTGAAAAAAAGAAAGCAAGAAAGACATTGGGACACTTTAGAGTTCAAATTTCAAGGTTGGCTCAAAGGCAGTCATCTTTTATGTGACCCCTTTGAGCTACAAATGGTAGAAAGAAAACTTAGCTGAAATATTTCTGAGGAAAATACAATACATTGATAAATGGAGGTCACCCGTGTGATTCTTCACACTGATAACATCAACAAAACAGTAAGTAGTAGCAGTTGAGGGTTTTTGTGCCTCTCTGGTGTGCTGATACTGAATACAGTTAAAGCTCTGGTCTTCTACACACCAGTACGCTGACATTTGACCAACTCACACAGGGTAGTTCACAGAAGACATGGTTACAGCTCTCTCTACCTTACTCTAGATTTGTGTGTGTGTGTGTGTGTGTGTGTGTGTGTGTGTGTGTTGTGTGTGTGTAGTGGAGAACAAGGGTGATTTTCTTCCTCTGTTTTCTTTCATCACATAGTATGGAAGAATTTATTGATGAAACTGGGATTTTTTTTCTTGGTAAAAAGACTTTAATTTCAAACTCTCCTTAAAGTCAAGCTTGGTGTCCACACGTAAAACAGGAAAGAAACGACTGCCACTGCCATTGTAGGGATGGTAGAGGCTATAAAAAGAAATTCCAGGTGTTTAGGAGCACAAAGCTGGTTCTCTTGCTTCCAAAGCACATCTTCACAGAGCACAAAATAATATGCCAAATGTCATTCAGTAACACAGCTTCATTATAAGAGTATTTAAATTTTTAGAGAACATTGACCACGAAAGTTTAAATATTTTACCCTAAGAAACTACTGAGTTCAAGTATCACTCACAATGGGAAGTTACTATGTGGTTTTATCCTTTGAATTCTAGTAGTTTAGCCTAGTGGAGGGATTTGTCTCTCCCAGAGCCCTGACCAGGGGTTCCAGGGCCATCGCCGTTTCTCATGGACTCAACAGATTGTGTCACCACTTCATGCCTTCTCAGGGAACACCTTCCCCTTGCTATCCCACCTAGGCTCCTAGATCGAAGTCGCCTGGGCTAGTAGAAGCGCAGGCTTCCAGTTTTCTTTCCAGTGGGGATGTCCTATCTGTACCCGCAAGTATTCTAGATCCCCCCCGCAGTTCAGCAATACAAGCTTGACAGGACCTGTCTTCCTAGACTGTTAATTTCACAGCCGGATGAGTAGAAAGGTAATTTATATGGGTCACTCAGATTTAAAACGCTGCCGTGTCTCCTGACTAGGTGGAATGAGAGGATTTAAAAGAATTATTAGTGTGGTCCGGAGCGACAGTCTGTGGGCTCTTCGACACAGTCCCATACCTTTTCCATTTGGTAAATACCCACGTGGCCGCCCCATGTTGACTGTGGATTACAACCGAGATGAGAAGCAAGCCGCCGGGGGAAGATTTTGTTTTCATTTATTTTTAATTAATTGCAAACTTCCTCTTTCATTTTTGGCTGGCCACGCTCTGCAGATCCCAGGGACACAGGAGCTCTGCCAGCGTGAGGAGGCACTGTGCAGAACTGTGAGAGGCAGTTCATCTGCTTCCTCTCTGTCCTTGGGCGACATCGAGCCACTTCTTCATGCTTGGAACCTGCCTTCCAAAATGGACCAGGTCCTTCTTCCCTCACTCTAATCCAGACAGATATATTTGCCTTTAAGGATTTGCAAACACTCTGGGAACAAGCAGGCTCATACTGGGAAGAGAAGATACTGAACAGTAGAAAAGTCAATAAACAAACAAACAAACAAACAAAACCCCTAAGGGCTTGGGAAACAATCACATCTCTTCTGGGGTGTGATTGAACTGAGGCAAATTCCAGCTATACTCTTGAATAAATGTGTTCTTGTGGGAATACTGATTTCCTACCCTTCCAATCCTCAGCTTTGGCATCTACAGTCTAGTTACAGTGTAGGCTTCGTGAAGCCCCTGCCATCTGTGCTCTCTATAAAATCATTAATAGGACAGATGTTTGTATTATCTCATATTTGATCCACGTGTTTTAAAACCTACCTTAAAAAACAAAAACAACAAAATAACCCAAAACCTCCTTGTTCCACCAAAATGATAAACTAGTGTAGTGGACATAGCCTCTGTCTATAAACACCTAGAGAAGAGAAAAAAAATGTATCAGTAACAATGACAGTCATTGGATATCAGCCCAAAGGAAGAAATGCAATTCTTTTCTTTCCGACCAACTGAAGTGAGATTTGGAATTGTGAATAATGAGGAGGAGAGACAAACTGTCACAGGCAAATCACACCGGTCCTCGAAGGGATGCTTGGGATTTAAGAACTATGTGGGGCAAAAGAGGCATTCTGGGTCCCAGCAAGCGAAGGGAGTCAACTGTGGTTGCTGTCTTCAGCACCCTCCTGGGCAGCCTCAGGAGATCAGGAGATATCAAGGAATAGAGATGACAAGAAAACACACGAGCTCTTCCTGGAAAGCCAACGTCCTCGCCGTTGCTTAGGCATAGGAGTTTGTAGTTTGCTTTTGTAATCCTTGACTTTTTTTTTTGTTTGTTTGAAAACTCTCAAATCTAGAGGTTAATAGGTAATTAGCCTAAATAAAATAAAAGGAACAGAATGGAAGGAAATGAGTCAAATTTCATGAAAACGAGAAAAAGAAAGCGGTAAATGTCAACAAAACCTAACATTGGCTCTTAAAGAAGACATATAAGGTGGTTGGTTAGTGAGACTCATGAAAACAGAGAAAGGACTAGGTATGTTAGGTTAGGGACTACAAGTCACAGCTGAGAATGGTGTGTGTGTGTGTGTGTGTGCGTGTGCGTGTGCGTGTGTGTGTGTGTGTGTGTTCAGAAACTATATGGAAATAAATATGAAAGTAATAATTGCAAGAATAATAGCTTAGAAAAATTCCTAAATTTATAAAAAATTAATGAAAATACAAATAGAAGAGAATTTAATCTGTGAGGCAGTAGATTTTCCAGGTAAGTGCTGCACTTTGATAGTCCCACAGCTACTTTTGATATAAGATTGTCTAGGGAATAGAAGAGAAGTCTCTGCAACTGATTCCATATGGTTAACAAAAATGTAAAACTAAAGTTTTTAGAACTGAGGGACCACAGAGAAAATCATGCTGGCTAATTTCAATCATGAAAATGATGCAAAATCACAGATAAAATATTAACAAAGCAAATCCAACAATGTATTAAAATATATAGTGTGATCAAGTGGAATTCATTTTGGAAATGTCAAGATGGTTAAACATTAGACAAATTTATTAATTTTATTCACCATATGAGAAGATTGAAGATGAAAAACATAATTATCTCAACAGATTCAGAAAAACTACTTGATAAAATTCAGTACCCATTCAAGGCAAGAAACAAAGTAATTCATAAATTCAAATTAAAATGGAAAGAAGTGAAGTAGTGGAGAATTCCTTGATCTAATATAGAATAGCAACTAAGGACTTAGAGACAATATTATAATTGATAGGGAAACTTTAGATGCTCCATTCAAGCCCTTTGTAAGTGATATACGCAATCATTACTTCATTTAAATACTGTACCAAGATTTTAGCCACTGCAGCAAGACAAATTATTGTAAGTGAGAAAAGATCAGAAAGAACAAAATAACCATTATGATGATGTAAACATGGAAAATATAGAAAATTCATAAACTATTAGGATGACTTCTGCTAATAGCTGACTAGACTTCTTAGATCCAATGGCAGCATTCAAAACCAGTGGTGTATTTTTTTTTACTTCTATAAAACATAGTAAATGTAGTTGAAGATAAATTTAATGAAAGAATTGCAATGTCTTTATTTGAACAATTGTAAACTTATAATTAAGTACCCAAAAGGGCTTTATTGGGGACAGAAGATACATAAGGATTTCAAAACTTAATTTTACTTTAACTGTAAAATTAATATTTTTTTTTATTTTTGAGATAGGGTATTTCTATGTATCCATAGCTATCCTGGAGCTCGCTATGCAGACCAGGCTGGCATCAGACTTACAGAGATCTGACTGCATCTTCCTCCCGAGTGGTGGGTTAAAAGTGTGCACCATCATGCCCAGCTAAATCTTAACTTTTAAAGACTGGCAATTCTGTAACTAATTTATAAGGAAATTCTGTTTTACAGAACTTTGAAAGTTAACCAAAAGTAAAATGGGCTGAGAATTTTCTAAATTATTTTTTATAGAAAGAAATAGAGAGTGGAGTACACAAAGTGATACGAAAAAGAAGGAAGGCTATTTGTACCAGCAAGGGTAAACTGACCTAGTCAAGCAGAGCTGTTAACACAGGGAGAGAAAGAGATGGGGAGGAATTCAGGTCTGGGTGGCTGAAGGAACACTGAGGAAGAGGGGCGAAGAGATTACAGGAGCCAGAGGACCAGGATGCCTCTGGTGAAACAGTATCTCCTAAACCTGGCTGCATAAACAGTACCAGAACACGCCAATGTGGAAGAGGGGAAATTTCACAGTGCACCATTCCTAGACAAAGAACTACAGGCAATTAAAAATGGCTGGGAGAGGGGAAATTAACCTCTCCCAGGGATGGGCCCCTTTAATGGTCACTCAATATCAAGTGGTCAGCCCTGAAACCATGTATACACAAGCAACAAAAATAGATTCAGCAAGTTGCACTTATATATTTTTGGATTCATATATATTTATATATACACAATAAATATTATACACAATATATATTATTCACACACATATATATGAACAGTAATCATCAAAGAAAAAAGGCTATCAATTTTAAGGACATGGGAGGAGTTGGAGGAAGGAAAGGGAAGCGGGGAGAGGGATGAAATTCTATTTTAATTAAAAATGTAAAATAAAATGAAACTTGAAAAATTTTCCTTAAAAAAAGCAAGCAAGAAGAATGGTAATTAATTTGATTTAATTTAAGTTAGAAGCCAGTGTGACAAATATTTTGTAAACAGAGCAAAAAAGCAACCCATAACAACATAAGGCATATTCCATCTATATAACTGACAAAGAAATAATATTCAGAATATATAAAAACTTCTATAGCTCAGTAGGAAATGAACCTGTTTGAAATAAAGAAACATGAAAAAGCTGTTTGCCAAAGTGAGGATTTCCTAAATATTTGAAGAGAATTTTAACGACTCTAATTCATTAAGAATATCCATTAAAATGAAATGTATTTCACCCCAAGAGATAAGAACAGATCACCAACTGACATTTAAAAATATGGAAACAGAACCTGGATAGTGCTTTCAAGAGGATAAACAGGTACAACCACTTTAGAAAACATTTTCTCTCTTTCCCCGCAAACAAAACCAAACCAGGAAAACCAGAAACAACAACAACAACAACAAAATGAAAATCAAAACAAACAAAAATCAATAAGACAAAAATCAAAACCAAAAACGCACACCCACCAAAGCAAAGTGCACACACACAGACACAGACACAGACACACACACACAAATCCAAACCAAACCAACCAAAACTGTGGAATCTGTTTTGTGTGGGCCAACTGCTCTTGGGCATGGGGCATACCCTTTCCCAGGTATGAAATGTAAATAGCTTTTGGTTAGGGGTAGAATTTCATGTCCACTTCCCTTCTCAGTGCTGGGGTT
>CABHPP010119260.1:21954-26954 GCA_902168425.1 Peromyscus attwateri | reverse complement strand
ATGCTAACATTCTATCAAGGTATCAACTAGAGGATAGTGGATATAATCCATCATTTTTAGACACCAAGGAAGAGCAAAAGCCTTGCCACATGTAGCAGAGTTTACTTTGCCAGCCATAGATCCAATATTTCCTCTTACTCTCAAACTACGTAGGTCGTGTGTTTGGGTTTTTCCTTATCTAGGCTTTGCTTCTTAGTATATTAATAATAATATTAATAACAACAATAATAATAAAATTAGTAGTGGTAGTATTTTTGATGGCCAGTGAGATGTTTCAGCAGGTCAAGGTACTTGCTGCCAAACCTAATGACCCAAGCTTGATCCAGAACCTACATGGTGGAGGGAGGGAATTGACTCCCATATGCATCTGGAGCACCCATGCTTCTGTGCTAAATGAGTGAACAAACAAACAGATGTAAAAGGGAAATAAATTCTGTATACCAAGAGATGACTGCAAAATCATGAGGCATTCAGATCTACGCTGAAACGCTAGCTTAAGAACTCTTGACCTGGCTTTCCTTCCCTTCTCAGGTCTATGAGGCCTTTCTCACCCCAGTAACTTCAGGTGAATTTGGAACCTTAAACCAGCTAATAATATTTATTTTAAAAGTTGTTTAGAGTATTTTGCTTATCATATAAATTGGCTAGAGATGCCAGGGCAAATTGCCTGAATTGGGTGCTTTAAACAATAGAAATCTGTCTCACTGCTCTAGAGGCTAGAAGTGTGAGATCAAGGTGCCATGTGGGTGAGTTCACTCTGAGTGTTGTGAGGAAGAACCTAATTCATGGCCCTTGTCTTGCTTTTGATGGTGTGCTGTCAAGGTTTGTATCCCTTGCCTTGGGGAGGCATCATCCAACCTCTGATGTCATCTTTACATTCTCTTTGTGTGTGTGTGTGTGTGTGTGTGTGTGTGTGTGTGTGTACAAGTGTGTACCCTAGTTATCACTCTTAGGAAGACAGCAGGCATGGTGGATTATGGGCTTACTGTATTCTAGAGTGACTCATCTTAACTTTAGTGATTTCTCCAAATCACCAACTTCCAAATAAGATCCTATTCTCAGATCTAAGATTTTGATATATGAAATTTATAGAACACAACTCAAAACATCTATAAAGAGCAAAGACTTCACAGAAGTGAAAATTGGAATTCATTGAGAAAGAATATGGTGATTTACAAAAATCTCAAGGATTAGGAGTGCTTCAAAAATCTCTTGTGGATACTGCTGCTCCAAAGAGTGGGCTTTGTCTCTTACATCCATGAATAATCAAGTCTCTAAGTCCTGAGCAAGAAAGTCCATTGGACATGCTTGGATCACATGCCCAATCCTTGGAATCAAGGGTAATAGCAACAAATAACACTGGTCAAGGGAATTGATTTATTTCCTATTCTGAAGATCCTTGGTCTCAGTGTTTTATAAATTCTGCATGCAAGGGAGAATGAAGATAATTACCAAAAGAAACTGGGGTGTGGGATGGTTAGAATGGAAAGTAGACAAAAGATAGCCCAAAAAGAAGAAAAAAGAAGACAACACATAAGAGAAAAAGAATTAAACTTTCTAGTCAACAATGGACAGACCAAGAAATAAACTGCAGAGGAATGGTCCCTTTTGGTATGAATACTAGATGCTGCCAAAAACAGGTACAGAGATATGTCTAGGGAAGTCACAGTTCTGGAAAGCCATTTAGTTTCATTTCTCCTTGACTCTTGGGCAATGAACCTTCACAATATGTATGCAGCTTCATGTACCTCTACCCAGAGGTCAGTCCAGATGCTTTCAGCAGTAAATATCCAAGGCTTCCTTCATCCATTGTGCTTGTTAACTTCTGTCTTAGTCATTGTTATGTTACTGTGGAGAGACACTATGACCAAGGCAACTCCTACAAAATAAGCATTATGTTGGGGGCATGCTTCAAGTATCAAAGGTTTAGTCCATTCTCATCATGATGGGGAGCATGGCAGCACCCATGGTGCTGGAGCAGTAGCTGAGAGCTACACCCTGATCTACAGGCCAAGAGAAAGAGAGAAAGAAACACTGGGATAGATGGGGCTTTTGAAAACCTCAATGCCCACCCCCAGTGACTCACTTCCTCTACCAAGGCCACACCTCCTAATCCTTCTAATCCTATCAAAGGGTTCAACTCCCTGTGAGGAAGCATTCAAATATATGAGTCTATGGGGGCCATTCTTGTTCAAAACACCACAACTTCTCTTCTACTTATTCTCTGAAGCTGAGGGTTCCATCTCTTCTCCTGTAAGTAGTAGTGTCCAGTGTGTAAACCACAGGCTTCAAATCACTTGCTTTTCTGGGAAGGCCCTGTGCAGTGAACCAGGTAAAGCAAAATCCTTCATCTGATTCTCAGGACTGCTCTGAGAAATGTTGTTACTCTAATCTGCTCCCATCTTTGTTGAAGAGAAATGGATGTGAAGAAGTTTTCTGACCCAGTTGGTTTGAGAGTGAATCATCAGGCTTTCGTTTCAGGAGAAGGCCCTGGTCTGTACCCTTTAGGCAGGAATTTAGAGAGGCCAAGAATAGAACAGAGAGACCCCACTACGTCTCTCCATTTATTACCAAATAGTTTTGTCATATATCTGTATGGCTATCCATGATTTATGGAATCTAAGCTTAAAATAATTTTGTCACTTAAAGATTCCCATGTTATATAAAATTATCTATCTATCTATCTATCTATCTATCTATCTATCTATCTATCATCTATCTACTTATCATCTATCATCTATTTACATACATACCCACCTACCCACCCTTCAATAAACGTCCTGGGGATAGAAGCCCAAGGCCTTGTACATGCTGTATCATTCGCCCTATTTTTACTCTCCTCCCTTTTTTCATTTTTGTGTTTAAGATAGGATCTCATAAAGTTTTCCAGGCTAGCTCTGAATTCAACTGTAGCCCAAACAAACCTTGAATTTGCAACCCTCCTGTCTCAGCCTCCTGAAAAGGAGGGATTGTAGACCTCTGCTGTCCAGCTTGCAATTTACATGCAGGTCTGCAGCAAGTGAGATCACATTAGTATTTACAATCAGATTTCATTGATTGGTTACTTTCATCTTCAAAACGGCTATACCTCACACCACACCTCTTATTCATCTAAATATCAACTGAAGTATTTCCAGCAACTCCAGGGTGAACTCTTACATGTGTGAAACAATCATGCCCCTATTTTCACAGACAACCTGATTATGGTATCTAATGCATCTACTTCTTGGCAAGGACACCTGCCTCTAGCACTTTGGATCTTGCCTGCTCCAAAGATGCAGCTCCTTCCTTGTCTATATGCTCTGTTAGTGTGCTTCTTGGGTCCTCTGAGCTAAAAGTATGGCATCTTCCACACTGGATGTCAGATTCAGAAAGTAAAGCAGGAAGTGCAAGTCACGATCTCTCCCAACACCAAGCTGACCATGTAATGAATAGTTGTGGTTGTTTAGAAGATCAGTGCAGCAGCTCCATCAGCACCCTTCTCTGCCCCAAATGTGACTTGGCAAGATTAGAACATTTTATAGGATTAGCTCAGGGATCAGTAAGTTTGAAAATTTACTTAGAAGATTAAAAAGTCTTTTATTGTGACTGCTCTTACCTTTCTGCCCAAATCTCCTCTAATAAAATTTCCGCTGCAGCCACTGAAAGTTAAGAGGAAGATTATACTTTTCAGAGTTTTGGAAATGTTTGCCCACCAGAAGTTTACTCCACTATGAATGCACAGAATCTGAAAACAAACCTGAGGGCTATTCTCATGAGGCTGAGAATGTTCCCTAAACTAGAAAGCAGCACTTTTGTTTTCTTGCTATGCTTACCCTAGCAGAGCCTGTTTGGCTACAGCCACCCAGGGTCACCTTCCTTGGTACAGAGGTAGCTCTCAGCCGACCTGGTGTGTTACATGGATGGGTGCTAAAGTCCAATTTCAACTCCATTTTATTTTCTCAAAAAGGTGGCTTTGGTTATATAGAATCCAAAGACTTCAGTAACCTTGACTGCTTGAAGCTGGAATCTACCATGATCTTTACCAATGTATCACAGTATTAAGGGAGGGGACAGTGTACATATTAGAATACAGCATGGACCCCAGAATCCTAGTCCTGCCTGAGTGGTCAGGGGTTGCTTTCAAGGGTACATTTTATAGAGGTGACACTGTACAGAGCCAGAAAACTTTCAAACCTAGTTCTTTTTCTCCAGCTTACTTTTATCTTTAACAAACACAAGAGTACTCGCAGGGAGAAATGCTCCTCCAAAGTGCACTCCTCTGGTGATTACCAGCAGGTCCGCCGACACTGACTGAATTGAGAGTCAGAATCAGCCCGCCTGATTACCTTAATCACCTTAATCATAGAATCGACCTGCCCTAGAATGGCCTCAACAAGGAGAGTGGCAGAAAAGCCACTCTCCACTGACAACTCCTCCTCAGGACATATTCTGATGCACTTAATGAAGAGCTTGTGATTTGTATTAGGGACAGGATAATTTCAAGGCTTTGTCAACCCTTCACTGTTCCTTTACCAGTAATGAAGAGTTCTCTGAGGCTGTCTTCCTTAGGACATGTGTCATATCCTGGAGCCGTGCTGTGTCTCCAGTGAGCCTCTTTCCCTTGATGCCCAGCCATCATCTGCGCAGTCATTTTCCTTCTTCGTGTCTGAGTCCTGAAGACCTGTCCACCCACACCTATTTGGAAATTCTGACTGAAAGCTCCCCATTTCCTCTCCCGGAGTAAGAATCAATGCTTCAAAGCCTTGCGTTGTGAACTTCTAAGTGAATTCACCAAAGAGATATTCAGTTTACTAGCACCAGAATATTTGAACATACACGTATAGGGCCAAGTTTCTTGTTTGTACTATTTTTCAAATGATGCATTAATATGCAAAGAATAAGAGAAACAAAGCAATCTTTGGTCATGCTCGTAACTAGGTCTTGTGATCTTTCTCTCTTTCTTTGTCTCTCTCTTTCTTTCTTTCTTTCTTTCTTTCTTTCTTTCTTTCTTTCTTTCT
>CABHPP010119260.1:0-21944 GCA_902168425.1 Peromyscus attwateri | reverse complement strand
TCTTTCTTTCTTTCTTTCTTTCTTTCTTTCTTTCTTTCTTTCTTTCTTTCTTTCTTTTTAGATTTTTGTCATATTGCATTAACTCACCAGGAACTGTTTATTGCCTCCCATGATGCTTTTGATAAAATTGATCATGGAAAAGACCTGTAAGATGGCTCAGTGGGCAGAAAGACTTGCCTTCAAGCCTGATGGCCTGATTTGAACTCCTTGAGTTCGTATGTAGGCAGGAAAGAACTGACTCACACAATTTATCTTCCAACCTCCACATGTGTGCCATGGTATGCACATTTCCCTCCTTCAAAGAAGAAATAAATGTAGAAAAAAATTTCTTCTTTTAAAAAATGTGTGTATGTGTGTGTATGTCTGTATGTGTATGTGTGTATGTATATATGTGTGTGTATGTGAGTATGTGTGTGTCTGTATGTGTATGTGTGTGTATGTGTGTGTTTGCATGTCCACATGTCAAGGAATGGGTGTGAAAGTCAGAGGGTTTGCTGGAGTCAGTTTTCTCTTTCCACTTATATGGGTCCTGGGGAATGAATTCAAGTCATCAGACTTGGCGGCAAACACCTTTATCTTAGGTGCCATCTTGCTGGTGCCCCAAAAATGTTTTTTAAAAAGTCATCATGAGAATAGAGATTCTTCACAATGCCAAAGCCATTATATTTTTCATAAATATGACTCATGAAATAAAAATAATATTAATATCAATTGACCTCTTATTACTAATATTTAGATAAACATTTAAAGAACAGCACAAATTTTAGTTACAATTTAGATAAATTTAGTATACTTACCAGGAAAATTATCTTTCTAAAATGACTAAGCTAATATGGGGTTCTTGGGCAAGACATGAGTATGGATTCTGGTGTTCTGTTTCTTTTTGTGAACTTGGGGCATATAGCTAAATCTTTGCTTTTGTGCTTACCTGGTTTTCATGCTTGTGAGATGGCCACTAGTGGTATGTTTTATAAAACTTCTCTGTACAAGAAAATCAATCAAAATATGAGATAACTAATTTCAAGTCCAAGGGAGTGAGTGAATTAATAGTTAGATAGCAGTAGTCTCATGAGATTCTGGAACCCTATAGAACTTCTATTTTAAAAACTAATTCTAATTAAAAATTGGTAGGTCATAGACTTTTCAGTATACTCTGGAACACTCATTTAGAACAAAATAGTTATAATGAGCTCCTACATAGTACAGTATGACTGTCCATCTCAATTTAAAGGTGAGGGAACTTGAGGCAAGAGGGTAAATCACTCTCTCAAGATTACATAGAGAGCAGTAACAGTCAGGATGTGAACTGGCGGCCAGGCGCCCAAATTATTGCTTCTACAAAGTGAATCTCTTAGAATTAAAAACAAATGATTTATTATAATTAATGTAATTGTAACAATGAAATATTGTTGATTTAAAAATGTATAGATAAAATTAATTATTGAAATATTCTGCATTTCTTTGACCTAGATAGTCATAGCACAGTTTTCCCCCATATTCATTTTGAATGAATATCCTTATTCAGCAGGCCCACTACATTTAACATAGTAATGATGAGACCAGCCTAGGCTGTGCAGTGAGACCCTGTCCTAAAAGCCAACCAGCCAACCAACCAACCAACCAACCAACCAGCCAGCCAGCCAGCCAACCAACCAACCAACCAACCAACCAACCAAACAACAACAATATAAATTATTCAGAATTTCAAATATTCTAAAATGACCTGAAGTTTTCTGTACATGATATTATATATTTTTCTTTTGGAATCTCTTTTTATATAAAGTCATTAAGACCTTATTTTGTCCCAGTACTAGAGAAATTAACAAAGAGTAAAGGATAGAAGAAAGCAATGATTGATTATTCAAAAATAAGTTTTAGATCAACTAAAAGTGGATTGCAATCTGGCAGCGACTGAACTCTGAAGCAGGCCTAGGCACACCCCTACTATGAAAACATAAAAATAATGGATTTTAGGCAATGTGGTAATTGAATATGGGGAAAAGTACATGCCATTGCAATAGAAAAAGAATTTGGGGATACCAAAGTTTGTATTTGTGAAGAAACAGGTCCCCAAGATAAGCATGTTTGAAAATATACAACTAAGGTCCTAGCTATAGATATCCACATATTGTAAATTTTATTTACTTAAATAATAAATTTTATTTATTTAAGTCTTATCATTTAAACAACATTATATACTGTTTTCCTGTTCCAATAGATCTACAAGTTTATTGCAACAACATTTTTTGGAATTATGTTATTTCTATTTTTCATTATAAATTGTTTCTATCACAGGCATCACTTCACAGGATATACAGTCTTTAATTTAAGCACTGAGTTGCAAACTTGAAATTTTAGGGCATATCACCAAGTAACTTTTTCTTAACATTACACCCATATCATTTAATAGGCATGAAGTAGAACGTTTGTATGACCACACGTTTGTCAGTTTTGAGTATTATTATTCAATAATTGAGCTGCAATTTAAAATTTACAAATGATCATGTGATGGCAGATGAGGCTGGTAGCTTTTCTCTGAGCATTGTTCATTCACACCTGTATTTTTGTTAGAATTTGAACACTGTTTCTTGGTGATTTGTGTCAGTTCTCTTCCTACATGAAGGTAACCTACATTTATTAATTTTAAAAGTCTTTCAAATTTGGAATTTGCACTATAACTTTGCTTATGCCTTTAATAAGTATGGCTTAAAATCAAGTTACAGGGTGGCTTACTGAAAATATTATAAGTACATATTATGTTTACTTAGATAGAAAATCATAGGAACAAATGGCCAGGTTTCATGAAGTCTGTCTTCTGGGCTAGCTGTTATCAGGGCTCTAAAGAGAGTGCCAGGAGTCTTACTTCTAAGTGGGCAGAGCTGGTAAGTCCTCATGGTGTCCACCGAAGGCTCATACACTACTCCTTCCATCTCCTACTAACACCCCTCTCTTTCGTTTCCTTCTGACCTATCAGCGCTTGCTGCTAGACTTGTCTGTGTTCGAGTGTCCTGCTGAAACTTTCTGCCACTTCTACCCATTTTTGTTTTCTTTCTGCAGTTTTCTTTCTTTTAGAATAGTATTTTCAATGAAAAAAGAAAATATAGGGTAAAACCTTTCTAATTTTTTTCTGTTGCATTTGAAAAGCAAATGAAATGTCCTAAGGGTCCTACCCTGTGGGGCATGATGGGACTATTGTTAGCGCTGGGCACGTAGCTCTGAACATGAGCCTCGCATAAATAATTCCCCTAAGTGCTTAGGGAGTGAGGACTTTTGACATCAGAAAGCTCTGAAGAGACTACTTATTCTTTTGTTTCTGCTTGAAAATCAAGTAAGGGTCTTGATCAAAAGACACCATTTTGAAAAAAAAGTAAACCCAATCTCCACAGAACAACATCAGAATTAGATGAAGAGGAAGGATAATAATTTTAACAAAAAGGATCTATGTGTGATCAAATAAGCACAGGATTCTTCCAGAAGTTTCCAGAAAGTGATAAATGTTAGTGGGAGATGTTATCATCTGTGCAACTTAATATAATCTCCAAATTTCAAATTAAAGTAGGTATTACTTTCTTCCTATCCTTTGACTTAGCTACCAGTAGCACAGTGCCAGCCAGAGGTAGCGGGGTGCTAAATTCTTTAGTGGAAATGCTCCTGAAACATTCGACTTGTTTCATCCCTGACTGCAAGCGCCTCCTCCCACGTCTTCAAATCCCTCCCACCTGCTTTTCGGAAGATCCCAGATCATAGTCTAATGGTTCATCCTAATGGGGAGAATTGGGCTGACTGAAAACATCCCACAGGTTAAATCCTACTCCTTAAGATTCCGTTTCACTTTTGTTCCAAGTTTAGAAGGAGATTTTTCGTGCTGAGTCAATTGGTGCCCGCCGTATGAACCTGGCAGCCCGAGGATGCCGTAGGATTCATTTCGTGTCTAAACTACCATCCATTGTTATTATTATTTTTTTTAATGCTAGCATAGGGCCAGGATGTGGGAATTTAGCTTAAAAAAGGCACTTCAGGGACTGTGTGTCCATGGCCTCATTGTCAAGGTTAGCCCCTGGCTAACATACTTTGCTGGTTCACTTATACTTCATGTATGTACACCGCCTCCAGACACTGCGTGGCTCATGTTTCTCCTCCTCCACTTCCATAGGGTCCTCTTCTCCCATCTGGTGGCAGACAGGGACCAGCTTTATTTCGACTTTCCCTGTTTTCTGCCAGTGTCATTCAGCCCAGGTTTGCTCTAAGCCGGTTGCAAACCCAACCAAACAATCCTCCCAAGAACCAAAACAGATAAAAAGCAGCTTAACTCCTCAGAAGACCCCGTTCTCCCGTGAAGCCTCGGTTGCTGCCAGCTCCAGGTGTCATTTTAGAATGCCAGATGCTAGCACTCATTGGGGTCTTCAAAGCCTCATTGCTACCCCTTGGATAGTCTCATTCCGTGGAGTTGATAAGTGACAGATGAGGAAAGATAGAAACTGAGCATGTAGGGCAGGGACTCCACAGCCGCAGTTCTGAGAATGTCCTTGCTAGGGTCAAGGAAAAGAGTTCTGGCTCCAGTTTCTTCTCATCTCTTAACCTTTGCCTGAAGCTATAAGCAAGGTGTTGACTGGAGGTTCCAGACACCTCCTTGTTGAGCAAACTGGACTGAGCAGGTTTTCTTTCTACCACACGGCCTTTCAAAAGTCCCTGACTAGTAGCGGCGTGGTACCCTGGTTCCTGGGACCCCTCCTACTGTATAGGAACTCTTCCCCCTCTCTCTTTCTCTTCAGTTTCGACCTATGCATCTGTAGTAAACTCAGCCTCCAGGGTATGTGAGTGTCAGTCTTCAGATTCGCAAGACAAAATCCCAGAACCACTGACTTCTGGAAGATTTGAGCGGCTGTAGGCATCTGGCGCCCTAACATCACAGTTAAAATCCACCTGAAGAGAGAAGAAAGGCCTCCTTTGATCTCAAAGACATCATGATTTTCCTTTACCAAGTGTAAGAATTTACTTTTTTAAAAGCCCCCACCATTTAAAAACCATTCCAAGTTGGGTTTTGTGATCAGGTCAACTCAGAACACTATCTGAATTATTTTTTCTTATCTTCTCTCTCAAAGACCTGATGATTTAATTACCTCTCAAATCCCATGGTTGAAGTGTACTTTGTAGAGAGACTGCAAAGAAACACGAAGGACAGTTTGATTTTTAAAAGGGTGGCCATAAGGGCTGGAGTGCGAAAAGATAATTACAGAGAGAGACAGAGGGCTTCAGTGAAGAGAAAGGGACAGAGTGGTTGCGAGCGGGGACACGGAGCACTCAAACCATCCGGGCAGCACGATAATGACCTCCTTATTGCTCTTCCCGCCTCAGCCTCTGCCGTCTCAAATCCCTCACAGCTGTCACAACCATCTCCCTCAGGCCTGTCTTTGATTGCATTATTTCCCTCTCTCAGCACCCTGTGCCAATGCCCAATTACCTCTCAAGCCAAATTAACACCCTTAATCACAGGCACCAGAGTCCTCACCTCTGGTTTCCTGTAACTCCTCGCCATCTTCACCACTGCTCTGGCGCCCAGGCGTCCTGTCAGAGCTTTCCTGGGAAAGTCGCACCTCAGCCTCCAGCAACTTGAGGTTGTGTGCTTTTCTTTCTCTAGAACACTGCCCCAAAGGAATATTTTCATTGTGTCTGTTTCCCTTTGTTTGTATTTGCTGTCCGAGATGGCTTTAAATTTTCCTTGAGCATAGCTAACCGTTGTAGATAGGCTTACCCTTGATGTGAACTCCCGGACCTCCTTTCCTTAGATTCTATCCTTTAAAAACGTCTCTTGGCAAATGCTCTATTTGACCCTTTGAGATTCTCAAAAATCTTTTTCCCAGCTTCTAGCCAGTTTCATAACCCAGGAAATAGCTTCCACAAGGACCTGTAAACTATATTTTTGAATGGTAAACATTGGAGGAGATAGCCTTCCTGTCTCCCGGCCTCTTCAGTTAGGGAGGGTCTTAACTTTGATGGGAAGCAATGTACCCACAAATACTACGAATTAATCTGTCCACTCCCCTGCAATGTCTTCCTGTGTTTTGTTTCAGTAACGTTAAATTTAGTCTTTCCTACCCATTTTAATAGCTTGAATAAAGGCTTCCTTGCCTGTCTGACACCATCTAGTGCATGCCGTACCGGAAAAACCTTCTATTTTTTTAGCTAGAAAAAAATGGAAAGTGTATCTTGTGAATGTCTTTTTTATTTTCAGCTTTAACAACCATTATTTTAATAGTGACCTGAGCTATTCAGGATGAAGCTTAGTTGAGTATCCAGATATAATCAGTATATTGCAGAAGAACTATCACATGTATACATTTATTTTATTGTATCTCTAAAGGGTAAGGATCTTGATGTCATTGAGCAGATGAACACTAAACTATTCTGAACAGGAATTCTTGGTAAACCAAAGAAAAAGCTAATGAAATGGCCCTATATATTGAGATCTCCTCTGTGAGGATGATAACAAGTCTACTTTTCCTGCAAAAGAAAAGAAACCAACCAACCAACAACTCCTGCTTCCTAAGCTCTTGGAAAAGTTGCCTGAGTCGGAAAACACAGCACATCTATCTTGCTGGTTTCTGCATGGTTGTGGTTGGAAGTATGATAACCTGCCCCACCTGTTTTTGTGCAGTGTGCACAATAGTCCAGTTACATTGATTTTATTGAGGAAAAATACAATGAATTTTTACTAAATGGAATTCCTTTAAATAATCTGGCAGATATTAGATTGGGTATAGAAAATTTTCTAGCAGGAGCACCTGTATGTTTTGTAGGATTTTCTTTTGTGAGTTGAGAGCATTGTTCAGTAATAGAATCTGTGGTTAGCATATGGGAAAAATGGTTTATGAGATTATGTGATTATGTTGTTTAGGAGCAGTAATGCATAAACTATTGTACTTGGTGGACAATTTATGGCTCTTCGTTTTTATTTTGTTTTTAAACTTTATTATCTTCTTTTTTTTTTTTTTTTTTTTTTGGTTTTTCGAGACAGGGTTTCTCTGTGTAGCTTTGCGCCTTTCCTGGAACTCACTTGGTAGCCCAGGCTGGCCTCGAACTCACAGAGATCCGCCTGGCTCTGCCTCCCGAGTGCTGGGATTAAAGGCGTGCGCCACCACCGCCCGGCACTTTATTATCTTCTTATTTAAGACTGTCTACTAAAAAGACTTGGAAGATATTAAATTAAAACCTAGATTAAGGAGGTGGTTTGTTACAGAAGCAATCCCTCCTCTCTCTACATTCACACAGGGCCACAATGAGTCACTCCCTAACAGGGTTTATATGAAAAACTGTCATCTTGGTTTCTTATAATCTCAGAAAAGTTTCTTGTAAATTGTCTAACTCCTCCTCCAAAAATTTTTGAATTCCTCAAATCAATATTCCCTCCGCAAGGAAGAAAATAACAAGATAATATTGAAGCTCCCGAGATTCTGTTAAGTAGTAATAGCCCTGTTTGAAAATCTCTCAGGCTATCTCGGAAGAGAGTGCTATGACCCTCCGCCACAATATTTTGCCTTTAAAATATATGTCTAGATCATTTATGGACTGAAGCACGGTAGAAGCCGTACAATAGGTGAGAAATTGGGGCAGTGAGCCTAGGGTTCAGCTGTGACTCACATCGGGTCCTGAGGAAAGGTCTGTCATATGACTAAACCTCCCTGTAAATGTCTTGGTCCTTTCCTATAGAACTAAAATGTTTGACCCTAAAACTTCATCTCCTAGAAAATATCAGCCTACAGATTGTCTCAGAAACATACCTCCAGTGGTTAGGTTTTAATGTCTCAAAATAGTATCACTAGAGAAAAGAGGAGAAAAGGAAGGAACATCATTTCCATTTTTCAGTCTTTATAAGGTGTGAAACAAATAGCAAAAAGTGGACTCCATGAAACTCTGGCTGTTTGTATGGTCTATCGAAGAGGGGGACATAGCTCAGGGTGATGGGCTATAGTGTCTACTCAGCACATTTATGAAGAGCTCGGGTCCTTGTTAGAACTATTATTGCTAAACTCTAAAATTTGAAAGATATTCACAATATTAAATTTCTCTCTTCTTTTCTGCGTAAGAAATGGGAAGAACAGAAAATTTTAAGTGAAACTCATTTGTTCCCTGAAAAAAGGAGTAAGGGTGTCTAAAAAATGTGGAAATAGACCAGTATCTGCAATTTGTAAGGGACTATTTTACATAATGACAGAAAATTATATAATTCTTGGCATGACACAAGAGATCATCAGATTGGTCCAAATTTGCCATTTGTACTTTATAATTTCAGAAGTGGATTTCAAATACTATCACATCTACATGTGAAAAAATATTAAGTATCATCAGTAGTTCTATTTTATTTTTTTATAATCTGAAGTATTATTTCTGAAGCTTAAGAACCAGATCTGAAAACTCAGAAAAATTATGATAATTGGTACTAAGTAACTGATAGCACATCACGACCCCATGGTTCTCTTCCACTTAGGGAAATTTTGAAAACTAGAATCCAAAATAATGATACTTGTAGAAAACACAAGATAGAGCGTCCAAAATTAAAGGGGAAGGAAGGACTGTCAAATTAAAAATAAATTAATTAAGTTTTAGTTTTTACATCCCCAAGAAAGGAGGGTGAGTATGTCTTTAAAGTCCTAAGCAAGCACAAGAATCGGTGTAGCTCTCACAACAGTTTTGAGTATGGAGAGAAAGCCTGCCTCATAAGAGCAAAGGATCCTCCACTTCCAATTTAGTGACCAACCTATCACCTTTGCCTTAGGAAGGAGTCAACAGGATGGGCCAGGCAGAAATGAAAACCAGAAGCAAAATGCCATAAAGCCTTACAGTTCATGTGTTACTGCTTTTAAACCCTAGGCTCACTGCCCCCATTTCTCACCTATTGTATGGCTTCTAGAGAACTTCAGTCCATAAACAATCTACATATATTTTAAAGGTAAAACATTGCGGAAGGGAGGGGTCATAGCATTCTATTCCAAGAGCCTGGGAGATTCTCAAACAGGGCTATTATCACTTAACAGAATCTCAGGAGCTTCAACGTATAATTATTTTCTTCCTTGAGGACGGAATATTGATTTGAGGAATTCAAAAATTTTTGGAGGAGGAGTTAGACAATTTATAAGAAACTTTTCTGAGATTAGAAGAAACCAAGATGACAGTTTCTCATATAAAACCTGTTAGGGAGTGACTCCATGTGACCCTGTGTAATTGCAGAGAGGAAGTATTGCTTCTGTAACAAACCACCACAAACTTAGAGCCTTAAAAATTCATTATTATTATTTTATATTTATTTCATAGGTACATATTCCAGGCTAAAATCAAGGCATTCTTTTTGAGAGATTTGTTTTATACTTTTAGCCTTTCAAGTACCTGCACTGTGACTCACATATATCTGCAAATCTGCAGTATTGTAGGGAAATAAGGTACTGGAGAAACCCTACTCTCTACAAACAACACCAAATGCTATATTAATGACTTCTTACAATATGTTACAGCATACATGACTCAACCCAACAGTGTTGCCAAGTTGTAAGCCTATCTATCTATCTATCTATCTATCTATCTATCATCTATCTATCCCTCTGCCTATATGAATGAGATTGATGGGACATTATGGTAAGGG
Source organism: Peromyscus attwateri (assembly GCA_902168425.1). Taxonomy (NCBI): domain Eukaryota; kingdom Metazoa; phylum Chordata; class Mammalia; order Rodentia; family Cricetidae; genus Peromyscus; species Peromyscus attwateri. The sequence continues at coordinate 12,310 of CABHPP010119260.1, read as the reverse complement.
TATCATTAAGATCATTGTTATTTATATAAGGTAAATAATTTACAGAAGTCAATGTTTTACTGGTAATAATAAATTACTTAACAACAATGGTAGGCTTGCCTCACTTGCCATTGAGGTTGAAGATCCATCTTGTAAATAATGTCTACAGAAATTAGACTGGTGGCCATGTACAGACTTTGCACTGATTATGTCCTGCTTTTTATCTCCTTTCTGAAAAGTATCACAGCTTGTTACCAGTCCAGGGAGACAGGAAGAAGATCATGTCTTGCCTGTCTTTGCCCATGGTGGTAGTTCTCAAACTTCAGGATATGGAATCACTTGAAAGCTTTTATCAATCACAGATCACTGGGTCTCAGTCAATTTCTCCTTCTTTGTTATGAGTGGGACCTGAGACTTGCACTTCTGATAAGTTTCTGAGTGCTGTTATTGAAAAAGTTCAGGAACTGATGTTTTTCTCTTAGATACTTCTGAGACTTAACTGCTAGTGACTCAGCTCTGGTTGACCTTTTGTGCTTTTGCCAAAGCGACTTAATGCTGAGATGTACTGCTGGTGACTCAGCTTTAGCTGACCTTCTGTGCTTTCACTGGAGCGACTTAATACTTCTGTGTTTCTGTATCACTGTCTGCAAGATGGAATATGCCCTCTGAGGCTTGACAATGCTTAGGCTCACATGAATAGTGCTATGGATTTGAAATCATTTATTATGAAGTATTATTTTTCAGACTTGAAAAATTCCCCAAAGAAGTTATGGTTAAGACTCTCAAAAGAAACTGAAAATTGAAAACTTTCTCTATAGAAAACTTCAAAATTGTTCACTCTTTAGCATTGGCTTATTTTTGGGAGGAAATGGTTCAGCTTTTGTTGTTGTTGTTATCTCAGTTCCTCTGAAATCACAGTGTAAAATAATTTTTAAAGTTAAACTGTCATTAATTCCTAATACCTATTGATTCATTTGGTAAATGTTACAATGCCTGAGAAATTATTACATGAAAAAAAATTAAAAATGTAAGTAATTTTGAAAGATTATAGGCATAAAATTAAAAAGCATATAACATAGCATGAATTGAAATAAAGTTTATTTTTTTAGAAAGAAATGTTGACTTGATAATAATATTACATTGAATTACATACAATTACATTCTTTGTGTGAAAGTCCTAGTGTGTGAATGCCACATTTTACCTCCCAGCCCCCAGTTCTGACATACACTCATTGTGTTTTTAGAGCAAGAATTCATTTAAGGCTAGCTTTCTCATCTGATGATGGAGAAAAATACGACATCTTTGGTATAAAATTGTATGAAGCCTTAGTGGGTCTATAAAATAGAAACACTTGGAGTCAATGTAGGTTGTGAGATAGTTTAAATGTCACTCACCAAAATATGATTTTAAAGTTAAAACAGATTTTTCAACTTTCCTGTTTCTGCTTTCCTTATACAACTCTGTGTCAAATCAATAAAGCAAAATGGCAATTAATTTCTGAACAAAAGGAGCAGTGATGTAAACAATGGAGCTGCCCAGGGAAATGCCTCTACTAGAGCTGTTAGCGTGAGAGCTGAAGGCAAGCCTGCCTGCCGTGAGCAGTGGCATCAGAAGGCACATCTGAGAGTGTCATATTACTGAAAACCTGCAGAGTACCTGAAAGTTTTAAGTTGGTCTTAACTTCTGACTTTCATATCTGTGTTTGGAGAGAAGTGCACTGATTAAAAAAAAAAAAAAAACCCAACCAACAATAATGAGAAACAAACAAACAAAAAACAGAACTCAGGCTACTACAAATTAAGAAGGTGCAGCAAGAAAGCTAGCCAGCATGTACAAGCATTGGGAGGGCAGATGACAGTAGATCTGTACCCACAAAGACTCCAAACACCGGAGTTAACAGACGCAGAATACAGACAATTATGAAAATTAAATATCAAGTAAAACAGAAAAGAAGAAACAAGAGCATACCAAAATGGACTCACATACTTGAAAATCATCCAAATAGCATTGCTAAATGTGCAAATGGAAAAGAAGTAAATGTTGAAATCAGCAGCTCAATGGATGTGTTCATCACAGAGCAAATGACATGAAGAGTGAATGATTGAAAATACAGAACTACAGTTCCCCAAACAGCAGCACAGAAAAGGCAAGTGTGAAAATGTGTGGTTGTGGAGACAGGATGAAAAGCACTGAAGAGTTAACATGCATCTGACTTGAAAAACTCTTCTAGGGTAGAGAACAGGACTTGGTAGACTACAAAAGCTCCCCATTATGCGTCAAGTAAAAGATATAAACATAAATACATAGTATGCAATTTTAAAGCCAAATTTTGATATACCAGTGACTTAGAACAGATCTTGATAAAGACCAGAGGAAGAATACATATAGCTCATAAAAGAGTAACAAATGAAAGAGCAGCCAATTCCCAGCTCCATAATAGATGCCAGAAGATAGAAGAATAATGTCTCAACCTGCTGGGGAAAACTATGCATTTGTTGAAATTAAATGGAATGAAAGTATTCTATAGATTGCTTTTTTATTTAAAATAAAAGCTGGCAGCTTTTACCACTAAAAGACCTTTATTTATAAAGTCTATAATTAAAACAGCAATAAAAATCCAGGGAGCCCTCACTGCAACAAAGAATGGTAAACAAAGAAACCCCTGATGTTTGTAACAAAATGAAGGAAGGCTTAAAAATTATTTGCTGATTCCTTAAATTAATATTTAAAAAAACCCAACAAAACAAATCCAAAAATGGTTAAAAATAGGTACCCAGCAGAAAAAATTAATAAAAGAGAAAACAAATGCAGTAAGCATATCAACAAAACAATTAGTCATTTTAAAATACAAAGTAATACAGATAAATTTGTGACAGAATTTACCAACTTAAAAATGTGAGTAAGATCATTAAAAATTGCATATAAGCTGGGCGGTGGTGGCTCACGCCTTTAATCCCAGCACTCGGGAGGCAGAGTTAGGAGGATCTCTATGAGTTCGAGGCCAGCCTGGTCTACAGAGTGAGATCCAGGACAGGCACCAAAACTACACAGAGAAACCCTGTCTCAAACCCACCCAACCCCCATCCCCCTACCCCCCCCCCAAAAAATTGCATATGAAATTCAAAGCAAGTCAAATGAGTAGATTTATAGAAAATACAACTTATGAAAACTGTTTCAATAAGAAATAGAGGTCCAGATAGATAGTTAAAATATCATTCCTCATTGAAAACAGTGCATTGTCAATCAATGAATTTTTTTCAGGTTTTGAGGGAAAACATTCTAACCACACATAAATCCTTTCAAGGAGTAAACCAAGAGTACACTTTCCAGGACTTGCTTGCTAACACAAATAAGAAACTCTATGTGATAGAAGACTAATCTTACTCATGCATATAAATGACAAAATGAAAGACATAATATTAACAACTCGCGTCTAGTAATCTATGATAATGATAATACAGCATGATCAAGTCATTTGTCCCAGGAGTGTAAAGACAGCTGAACTAAATGAAGTGAGTGAGTGTGTTTCGCCAAATTGTAAGAATAAGGGAGAAGTACTATTTAGTCACTGGCCTGAACCAGAAAACCCTCTGTTGTAACTGAACATCTGCCAATGATTACTGTCCTTTCCAACATCTTGGTTGATGGTGAATTTTGGAAAGTTTTTAAAAATTAAGGAGACAAAGATTTTTACTCTTCTTCTTCTTCTTCTTCTTCTTCTTCTTCTTCTTCTTCTTCTTCTTCTTCTTCTTCTTCTCTTTCTTCTTTTGATATTGCAATAGAGTTTTTAGCTAAATAAATGAACAAAAATATGTATACATATTAGGAAGTAATAAAACCATTTTCTACAAATAATTGGTTGGCACAGAAAAAAAACCCAACAGATATAGCTTGTTAAAACTAACAGGGAAAAAAACAACAACAAAACAAACAAAGAAAAAAAACCCAAGAAGTGAGTAGATGTTAAGACAGCAAACACAGGAAAGGATTCTGAATACCACTAATAAATCTAAAAGGCAGCATTGAAAATGTCATTTCAAGGTAAGAAAAAAATTATAAAGCACTCAGAAACAAGTTTAGCAAAACATTGTAAATGCCTGTGTGGAAAAAAATGAGAAAACTTTACTGACATAATTTAAAAAAAAAATAAGTGAATCCAGAGAGATGGATTAGAGAGACAGTATTACTAAGATGTTGATTTTCTCTGAATTAAATAAGAGTTTCAGGGCAAACCCAATGAAACTGTCTAAGGGGGTTTTAAGATCCCTGCCTCACTTAGGAAAATTTGAATAGAAAGAAGATTGAAGGGTCAGGAAGAGCTTGGGTACTCTTGATGAGTGAGATAAGGTTGAAAATTGTGATCTAGTAGTTATCAGCCCCACTGTTAGCATAAGCTAACTGAGAGACTGTGATATTCGTCCAAGTTTGAAATCTTCAGTGAAACATTGAGCTCACTAACAGACTTCTGCAAATACTGGAAATAAGTAACTATGGTGATATAGTTTTATATCAACAATTATACTCAGAGAGACAAACAAACAAACAAACAAACAAAAAACCCCAGGACTTGCACAAAAATAATTTATGGATAAGGAAACAAGGTGGGAACTGTAAAGCCACAAACAAGAGAAAAAATTTAAAACAATGTTTTTAAGACCACAAGACAGAAAATATTTTGTAGACAAAATATGAAAAGGGTTAGGAAAATGAGAGTTTGATAGATTCAACGGCAGGTCCAAGCTGCCTTCACTGCAATGCTAAAATCCAGAAAGCCGCGAGATATGAAAGTTTATCTTCATATGAAAGCTGATTTTAGAGCAAAAACCAACATGAAAGGATCCTAGTGTTTCCTTATACATGATGTGAACATGCAGCCAGTCTGCTATGAAATACATGATTAAATTTGACAATAGAATTCTCTCAAGATTTGTAGGGAGTGTTCATATAAGATATACCTTATGTAATAGTTGTGGAAAAAAAAACGATTGGAAACACTTTGATCTTAATTGTTCTCAATAAGAGATAATGGACACAAATATTAGCCATCAAAAGGAAAAGCAATTGATAATTTATTGTGCATGTTTACTAGCTCAACTCAGCCATTCCACAATGTAATCATACTTTGAACACTGTTAAGTATAACAGTTATGCAAAATTTTTATTTGCCTATTAAAAATAAGTTGATATAAGGAAGCATTATTTTTAAGACAACCTAAGTATTCTTCAATAGGAGAGTAAATAAAATACTAATTTTATATATATTCCTATGCCAAAATGCAGCAGGATAGCAAAAGTTAATTGATGTATACGTAGTGTTACAAACAATCCTCAAATAGCAAGGAGCAAAAATGATCTGATCCCATACCATTTATAAGAAATTCAAGACTAAACAATAATTATTGGCTATGGACAAATACATATTCAAAAACTAACAAGTTCAGGCCTATAGATAACTCTCGGAAGGAAGTGAAGTGTGGAAATGAATTTAAGAAATGAAGCACGACAATTTTCTTTCTAAATGATTATTAAGCAATCATGAAAACATATTAAAAACTGTCACTAAACAGCAAAGGATAAGGAACACAATTCAAGATCGCTGCGCATATATAGAGTGGATATAGAGTGTGTTACTTATTAAAAAATGCATTTAAAATGTAGATTCAGAGTGTTTGAATCCCTTCCCATTCTTATTCAGTGTTTTAAAAACGGGTGACTTTTCTTCTCTCGATTCATCACAAAATCGATTTCACGGCTCACTAATGTCCTAAGCAACTTTTTAAAAGTTGTGCCGGGGTCCTGAGCCAGACTATCAGCCATTCTTATCCCTAAGCATTCCGGTGGCTGATCGTAAAGGGATGGGCTGATTTCATGTTAGAAACAATGTGAACTGACGTATCACAAATGAAAACATTCTTCCTCATCGCCCTGAAGGCTTGAGCTTATTTCTTTCCTTTTCAGATATTGACTGATTATACCTCGATAGCCTCGTCTCTTCCAAAGCTAGAGTCCTATTATGCTTCTGGTGAATCTAATGTCACGGTAAAGAATACTCATTGCAAACCACGGTAGCATGGAGCTGGAGAAGGAGAATAGCCATTCATTGCCAGCGGCTGTGTGATCCACCCTGACAGCCTCACGGCCTGCATCAGCCCCTCTTGCAAGCAGCTGGGTTTGGGCATTGAGATGGACCAGGACACCTTCAGCCAGCAGTAACCAACCCCACCCCCACCCCACCCCCACCCCACCCCACCTCTCAGCAAGGAGCAGCTCCCTCCCACCTCCTGTGCATTCATTTAGCAAGCAGTGTTCCTGGTGGTAAGTCAAGGAATCCGAAAACACAGGAGATGAGATTTCCCAAAGACAAACTGGAACCATTTGTGCAACCCTTGTTCTCCTTGAACGAGGTGAGGTGCTAGGGAGCCCAAGCCAAGCCTACGTATTCCTAGCCCAATATGTGCACACACACAGGCTTTGGAAAGTGGGGATTTGGGCCCCAATTTTCAGGGGTTTCTTCTCTGAGGGGCTACGTTTTCCGAGGACTCTCTCTTCACCCCCTTTGTTGAGAAGCAGAAGACAGTTTCCATGTGGCTGGCCTTCTGGGCCTCAGAGATTCCACGAGATGGGGACATTCCCAAAGTGAAGCGGAGAACCCTGGAAAACTTGGTCCGCAGGCTGCAACCTGGACCAGTCCGTTTTCACAGGGAAGAAGAGAACCCACCCCGAAAGACGCTGTCCAGCTCATTCCTGGATTGGCTGTGAGAAACTAACCTGAGCTCATTCAGATGACATCTAACACTTAGTCCAGCTTTCTTTTTTTTTGAAAGGGTCGAAAGATTTTTCACAATTTACACTAATTGGCTTTATTAAAAACACAGTAGTTTTTTTAACATTAGTTTACTAAGATATTGAAAATGAAGCCCAAATAAATACCAAGTATGAAAAAGCAGCTAACATCTTTCATCTACCACCAACTAATGAATTGTATATTTGTATTTGGATAATTTTAAATATCACCACCTCATGCATGATCCCATAGGGTTCTCTGTGTGATTCCTGGACTCCTCTGTGAGTGCAGAGATATTTCTAAGGCCACACTGGAATTCCAGAGTCTACAGATTCAAACCACAGCACCCCTGTTTTCTAGGCTATGTGACCTAGTTAAGTACTCAAACTGTAAACATTAAGACATGAAATACAGCCTATAGAACCCAAATTACGTAAGATTGTCATGAGAATACAGAGCCTGTATGAAATGCTTAGAAATATCTGCATTATATAAGTAGGTGTTCAACTGTTGGCTATCATTAATAATGAATACTAATAGTATTAACTTGGAAGATAACTACTGTGAATAATGATGTTATTTACTGTCAATCCCCCAAAATACAGTGCTTCCTCAGAGTCTTCATTCTTTTATGAGCTACAGTTTGGTTAAGTTTTACCATCAGAAAATTGGTCTTATTTCTTTAAAACTTAGTTTTACTACCAAGCAAAACGGTGCCACTAAGCAAATACTACTATATTGGTACATATGAGATATGGGTAAACAAGGGTTGAATCCTGGGACCTGAACATTTAAGTGGGGGATGGAAACCTGAGCGGGGGTAAGGAGGCTATGGGAGAAAGAATGGGCAGGGAATGGGTTAACCCAAACTAAGGATGCCTGAAGGAGCCTTATGAAATCCCACTACTTTGTAAGCTCACATAAAATACAATTTTTTAAGGAGCTTAAATAGAAAGAAGTTCTCCACATTAATGAACAATGCCACTCTCAGAAGATATAGGTTATTAAAAGAAAATCTCACTGCCAGTTATTGACCAGAGAGACCCCAGAGGTACCCCAAACAATACCGACTACTGTCACCTCTCTTGGTTGCCCACCATACCTAGATGGTAAGACCCTATTGCTGCAGATACCACACAATTTGGCTGCAGAACACAGAGAATTCAATCTTGAATTGGGCTGGAAACTCCCTGCTGGCTAGCTTTCACTGTGCTCGGAGGTGTTCTGCGGGCTGCTGAAGGAGAAAAGACATCGATTGTCTTCTCAAGCACCAGGCCCTGCATGCTACAATAGCAACCTGCCGGGCAAGATGTTCCCACTGGTGAAATAATGGCAACAGTGTTTATGAAGGTAACCAACTGTGCCCTTGTTTGGATTTGAAGCCTGCCTCACAGGAGGGGATTGTGCCTGCTCTTGCAAACATGGTCAAAACCCAAGGCCAGGGAAGTCATAAGCCCTAAAGGAGAACTTACTAATGCTCTTTTTCTAAGTGGTCATGTTGTCAAACTGCCTTTTACGTACTTTTGTTTATAGCCATACATCTATGGCTATTCCCAACCTTGGTCATAGAAGCAGCTTACAGCCATGAATACTGGTTAATACCACTAATGGGTAGTGTGGTTAATACTGAGATGGATTACTGCTCAAAGTGCTGAAAATAAAAGTGTACGAGTGCTCAGCCATAGATGAGACCTCTGTATCAACACCCCCAAACCCCAAGGGGCAGGGAACATCCCAGGAGAGGTAGTAGGAAAAAATGCAAGAGCTGGTGGGGTGGTGGTGGTACCTGCCCTTAATCCCATCACTTGGGAGGCAGACCCCTGTGAGTTCAAGGCCAGCTTGATCTATAGAGCAAGATTCAGGACAGACACCAAAACTACACAGAGAAACTCTGTCTCGAAAAACCAGAGAGAGAGAGAGAGAGAGAGAGAGAGAGAGAGAGGGAGAGGAGGCACTGAAGTTGGAAGACGAGATGGGGGAGGTTCCTGGGAAGATTCGGACATAAGGTAAGAGGTAGATATGATAAAAATACATTCTATACATGTATGAATATGTTCTTAAAATTAAGAATTTCCTTCTTAACTTTTCATTTCAAGTAGCATGTTTGCATACATGGTCATCTACTGTTAACAGAATAACCTATATTTTGGTCTAATAGGGGCAGGTAAAGTTCTGCTCTGCACTCAATCCTACTGTAAAGATAGAAGCCTCTGTTTTAGTCATTTTTATTAGTTATGCTCCTGGAAACATTTTCATTTGAATGGAAGATATCATCTCATCATCAAAGTAACCTGACATTTTGCAGACTGTTGCCACCTAGTTTAACATAACACTCTTGTCCCATCCTCATGTTGAAGACTGAGTCTAGGGCCTTGCAACTATTAGACAAATGCTTCGCCACTCGGCTAAACCTCCAAGCTCTTGTAGCACTTTTGAAAGATGAGAAAACTGAGGGGCCAGGGTGTGTACAGTTTATGTAGAGGAGAGGATGTGCCCTCTCTTGAAGGCTGAGAACAGAGAAGTGCCTAATGATTATTTAAGGTGTTTTCTAAAATACAAAGGATAATCATACTACAACCCACAGGCCTAGGGGGGCCAAGAAGGAGGGCTCCAGGAGGGTGGGTACATGGATCTCCCAGGGAAGAGGAAATAGAATAGATTTTGCAGGTAGTCTGGGGCTGGATAGGAATGGGAACAGGAGGGATCAGGTTGAGGGGGGAAGGAAGGAGAGAATATATGGGGCGATAACAGGAATTGGGGGTTATTTGGGGGTGATGTGGAAACCTAGTGCAGTTGAAACTCCCTGTAATCTACGAGGGTGACCCTAGTGAGGAAAAAATAACTATTTTCTTCCTGAAATCTCTTCACACTGTAGAGAAGGAACTTATTGTTTTTAAAATTAAATTTTTTCTGCCTCATAATATTTATTATGACATGTTATGTTCTTATTGAATTATTTTGTTTAGTCTTTGAATAACCTACATAGGCAAAGTTATTATTACTATTATTTTAATTTTCATTGTGATGATGAGGAACGTGAAGCCCAGAATCACCCCAGTTAGAGATGAAGTTATGACTCAAACTCAGCCTGACAGGCTGCAAAATATATGGTTTTTGATTAGTTCCTGTACTGAGAGAATCATCCCATAGGTCTTCCCACCTATTGTTATTAGTAGTGGACTTGTAACTTAAATCTCCTACTTGTCTAACAATTATAAATATTTGTATCATAATGTAAATAAAATAGAAAGTAGAAAAAAGCAATTGAAACATAATGTAAAAGATATAAAAGATTCCACTCATAAGAACTACTAGTGATGAGATATTAGGGCACTATATTGTCCTTATGGGAAAAGTCTCTTCAGCTGCCTTCACATCCAACCAAACAGCATCAAGATATTGCTCACTCCATCATTCTTGCTAATGTAGGATCATCCAAATATTACCTAAACAAGATATTTTCAGGAAAATGTTCTTGAATTAGGACTGAAGAGTTTAGCACATGCCATTTCATTAATAAAATAATGAATTCTCTCTGGATACAAGTGGAATTAACATATCATAACTCCATATATGGCTCTGAGTTAGTCACATTAAGATTATTGTGCATGCTTCCCAGAAGATATATTTTACACTGTGCAGCAAATGAACTGTGTTATTCTTAAGATTTTCCAGTGAGAAGTTCCTCTCAAGTTGCAGCTTGGCATCTAACGTTGTTATCAGAGAAAACGGGAGCTAATTATTGCATCCATCTCATAAAGCATAATAGAATTTTGAAGTTAACAGAGCGATTCATTTCTAACCTGGGAAAGGCTCCACAATTGGGTCAGAACTCCTATGCCCTGAATAATTTAGTAGGTGTACCTTTACCACCCTAAAAGAGGGGTACTTAAGTGTTTCTCAAGCTTTTATCAACTTCAGCGCCTGGTGACTGTGTAAAGCCCTGACTGTTTCCCTCATTAGCATCTCATGGTAGTTCCTCCCTTCCCACTAGAATATGTTGTACCTTCTCCATTCGCATACATGTTTTTGAAAAATTATTAAAAGTTAGTTTAACCCTTTGAACCAGCATGGTTCATGTTATATGCTGGTAGAACTTTGATTTTAAAAATACAGAGGAATGCGCTTTGATGGTACAAACAGGCAATGAGGACTCAATTCCATGTACAAAGAACCAGCTTCTAAAAGATGCACTAGCATCTGGAAGGCATTGGAGGGAGGAGGCAATCTAGCCCATAGGCACTGACTACCTGCACCTTCCCTAGGGCTTTCTGTTCCCTGAAATCTCTTCAGTTTCCCCTCTGTCCAAAATGCTAGAACTTGTGGGCTGAACCCATTGAACAAATTTCATTTGATAGGATAAATGGGACTCTTTCTCATGTTAGGACTAGGTTGTACTCAGTGACATTCCTCTTCCTTAGGGCTGACAGCACCTCCATGGTGTGCTTATTAAGTAATTAGCCTGCCAGTTACTTTAGTATTTAGACTTTGTTAGGTGCAGGGGACTCAACAGGTGATGGCAATTTTCATAATAATAACCTTTGATGCACTGTAAGAAGTGGCTAATTTTTCTTTTATTCTCCCCTTTACTGAGGTGTAATTGACAAATAAAAATTGTATATATTTAAAGTATACAATGTAATAATCTAATATGCATTTATATTGTGAAATGACTGCCTCAGTCATGCTAACATATCTATCACATGGCAGAGTTACCTGTTTTCTATATTATTGAAACATGTAATCAATGTGCTGAGCAAATTAATTCTTCTAGCAAACAACTGTGATGATTAACTTTAACATTCCATATGTTAAGAAGAGTAAGTATGTTTTCAGTTTTGAAAGTCCAGTTAGAAATAGCCTATTCAAGAGATTTTGCAGAAGTTGCCCAGCTCAATTTCCTCTAGAGAACACTGCCATTACTTCATCCAGTATTTAAACAGTAAGCAGATTAAAAATGAAGAAAAGGAGATAGACTTTAAGGTCCCATTGTTGTGCATCACACAGCTCTATGTAGTATGCCCTTGAGGAAAGTGCCATTCAGGCATGAAGAAGGGCAGTTTATCTGCTTTGCTCCTGTTAGGTGTAGGGATCAGACTACATTGATGATGGAAATCAAGGGCTTGAATTCCATCTGTAATAAGATCCAAGGTTCCTTCTATTATGAATTTCATCATGATAGCTAAATGAGATTGGCTGAACTTGTGCTGAGCAATGAACTCTCGACAAGCTGGATGCATTTAGCAGGCAGCATAGCTACACATGATAAACAGTAGAGTTCACATAGCAACTTCCACTCATTCCTCAGTACAGATTCATGAACCCACAGCTCAAGACCAAAGGCAGGGCTGCCTCCCCTCCCCACCTCCTTTCTAACGAAGCTGCGGTTTCTTTCCTACTGCCCTATATCAGCCTATAGAACTGAACTTTCAGGAAGGAGCACCTGTTTTGCTTGATGCTCTATGCACAGAAGATGGTAGCCAACATTCCCTCAGCTTCCACTTCTGGTTAGGGAGCAGGCTTTTTTTGATTTACAACATCACTTT